>CAKNXH010001887.1:112554-161127 GCA_932178445.1 Andricus quercusramuli | reverse complement strand
AATTTTTTCAAATGTTATCGTGTTTACAGACTACAACGACAACGACAACGACGACAACGACAGACAGACACCGACCTAAAAACTATTTTTTCTGACTCAGGGGGTCTCAAAACGTCGACATTTGATGGAATCCGCGAAAGTCATTTTTCACATAAAACCAATACCTTCTCATTATGATGAGAATGTAAAAAGGAGTTGAAAACGATGGAAAGGTTAACTGAATTAACTGTTCTACCGTTTAAACGTCTAAACGGTTAAACGTAAAAATTATTAGAATTGTTCAAATGTTTAATTCGTCAAGCGCGGGGAATTAGTTATTTTCATGAAAATATGTTGAATAACCTCTTTAAAAAATTAAAACATTTAGATCTCTCAAAAAAGGTCCGAACGATTTTTTTGGGCTTAAAATGATCGCGAGACATCCCAGAAGTATACAAACAAAAAAATCGGGAGGTGCAATCCATTTTGGATAGAAGTCAGTCAAGATCCGCCATTCCTGACAACTGACGTAGAACCATAGTTGTCAGGCCAGCTATTGTTATTAGGCCACTTGTCAGCCAGAAAATAGACCAGTATAGAAGATAATTATCATCAGGAATGATGTGAGTACAATTTCATAATTTCGCCTGGGAAGTTGTGAAATATCTTGCAAGTGCTTGCATTAAACTCACAATCAACAACGGATCATTAAGATTGAATGAGATTTAAAAATAAGAAAACAAACTGGTCTCCACGAATTTACTGATGATCAGCTGACATAAGATGCAAGCAAGCAAGTTGCGTTCATCGGTGTGCTTTGTGTTTACATATAACATTGCCAGCTGGTCTTATCTTCAGGTCCTTGGACTCACATATATATATAGCGATGAGGTTATGCGTGCGTCCAGTCGAGTCGAGTCAGAGACTTCTCTTTGTCGCTGTTTACTGCTTACAGCTTAGACGATGCAGCCAGGTGCAACCGGTAAATAGGAGAGGAGTTCGTTAACCCTAATGCCACCAGTCATCTGTTTATTCTCGCTAATTTCTTTACCATTAACTCCCGTCCACTACACACAAAGCTTTTCCTTGCTTCTCGTCTTTCACGACAAACACGATATCCTGTAAATAAGGGCAAGGTATACACACAGGGTGACTACTAACATCTTAAGCAAATTCCCGGTTTTTTCAAATTTTATGATTCACTAACCAACAAACGTCTCCGATTTATTGAATATTTTCATGTTTTGAGAGCTAACTTGTATTGAGCTGAAAACAGCTAAATTAGTCAGATATACGTATTTTGTATTAATTAAGCATATGCCAAGCAAATATGCCAATACATCAGAAAATTGCTACTAAGGGTTCACCAACCACTAGGGCGTATCGAAACAAAAATTTGGACTTTCCATTTTTGAGCAAAAAAGAAAAATTCGCAAGTTATTTTCGAATTCAAAATTTTTTTTGTGATCTGGGTGAACGGTAAAAGTTTTATACTGCGACGATACAAGCTCCTATTTTGCAGTGTAGATCTCATAAAAAATCATTGGTAAAAATCACGAAAAATTATATTTTTCTCGTTATTTTCAGGATAATAACTGTTTTTTTCTGACCCGGGTGAACTGTAAAAGTTGTATATTATGGCAATGTAAGTTCTATGCCGTATAGACCTTATAAAAAATTATCGTATGTATGCACACCTAAGTTACGCGGGTCGAAAATTGTAACAAGGCGAAAAATGTCCTTTTAAACTCGTCATTTTCAAGCCAATAAGCCAATCATTTTTGTTCTGACCCGGATAAACACTAAAAGTTGTATGCTACTATGTATGCAGTATAGACCTCATCAAAAATGATTTTATCTTCGCACAGTTAAGTTAAAGTACCGAACACAGATTAATTTTTTTATGAGACCTATATTACATAGGAACTTATATGATCATAGTACACAGCTTTTACCGTTCACCAGGATCAAAACAATATATATTTGCTCGAAAAGAGCCAGGAAAATGAATTTTTTGTGATTTTTACAACTTTCGGTACTTTAACTTGAGTGTTCGAACATGAAACAATATTTGGTGAGGTCAATACTACATTGATTTTATATTATCATAGTATATAACTTACACCGTTTACCTGAATCATAAAAAAAAGATTATTCGCTCGAAAATAAGGAGAGAAAAGCAATTTTTCGTGATTTTGACCTAGGGCCGCGTTGTGTGGACTGAGAGAATTTTGGCGTTGCTTAAACATTCAGGAAGTCATTTTAGCACCCACTAGAAACTATTCAGCCCCCCCCCCCCCCCAACCGGTAAATAGAAGGACCAAACAAATTTGTCGATAGACCATACTGGTCACAACCCCTATAAAAACAATACGAATGAATATTTGTTTAACTTAAAATACGGATGCCTTACTTTTAAATAAGGGCTGGGCCACTCTTGAAATCACTTGAAATCCGAGTTGAAACCTATTAAACCTTTCTAAATTTCTTAAAATGGCTTGCAATCTTCTGAAAGCTCATAAATTCCTATGATTTTCTCAAAAACTCCATAATATCCCTTAAAATAATTTAAAATACTTCGAAAAACTTGAATTTTTTCTAATCCATCATGAATAATCCTTAAAGTTCAATTGAAATATTTAAAAACATTTTGCAATTCCTAGAAATCCTTCTGAAATTCTTTTAAATATTTTTGGGTCTAGAAATCTCTTCAAATACATGGAAATCTTTTGAAACTACTTGAAAACTTGAGGAGTTTTGTAATATCCCATGAAATATTTTGAAACCTATTGATCACTTTGACAAAATCGTTAAAATCTCTTTAAATCCCTTGAAGTCTTCTAAAATTAGTTGAAATCTATGAACATCGTATAAAATCCCTTGAAATCCATACAAAAGTCATGAAATCTCAAAACTTTCTTCGAAATCTCTTGAAATATTTTTGAATCACTGAAAATCTTTAGAAAAATTGTGAAATCCTAAAAATCTTTTTGAACACTTTTTAATTCCTACAAATTCTTTGAAATTCATTGAAATCTCTAAAAGTTTTGTGATATGTCCTGAAATATTTTAAAACCCATTGGAAGCGCTTTAAATGTTTTAAAATCTCTCAAAATTCCTTAAAATCATAACGTTTTTTGTAACCTCTTAAATTGGTCTAAAATTCCTTGAAATCCTTTGATATGAAAACTTCTGAAACGTTGCAATTTTTTTCAAACTTTCCAAAACCCAATAATATCTTCTGAAACCTTTTGAAATTTGAAAAAAAATTAAACTTAAGACAATTTAAAAACTCTGCAAAAAAGGCATATTTTTAAGCATTTATTCCGAACGCGGGTAGCCAAACTGCATACCTATCGATTCCAAATTAATTATCCTTTTGTAGGATGCCAATATGCTACTTTTTCGCACAGTGGTGATTTCGAATTCCAGAATAATTGCAGATGGTGGCTTAAAAATGTTCCGTCTCCCAGGAAAAACAGGGATTTTTTTTAATTTTCAAGTGAACATTTTTGAGAACGTTTTTTTTTCTGCCCTGAAAAATAATTAAAAAGGCGTTTATGTCGTTTTGGAAAGCAACTTCTCAACTTTCAAAGTGTCCAGTTAGAAATAAGATTCCATGAATAATAATGAATTATTTCAATTCAAAATTTTTTTAAATCAATCATCACTATTTTTACATTGTCTTTATAAAAGTTAAACAATAAATTCGCTATAATATGTATGATACCGATATAGCTTCAAAGTTCTTATCAATTAAATTTTGCATACTTTTAATTAGGAAAAATTGAATTGTTTCTGTATAAATTGGTAGGATGGTAAATTGTTTTGTGTCTACTGACCCGTTTATTTTTAATATTTATTTATTATTTTATTTTTGTTTTCTGTATAAAGTTTTTTAATTTTAATCGCTTTCATTTTGTAAATTTTAAATTAAGAATTTCTAAATTTTCACGCACTTTTAAATATTGTTTATTGGAATTTGTTTCACTCTAAAGAGTATCCATTTTTGATTATTTATTAGGTTTTCCAATAGAATTGTTCAATTTTTGGGCATGTCTCCCCGAAGTTCCGGAGTTTCGTGAGCGCCGAAGTTGAATTTTGGAAAGTGAATTTGAAATATGTTATAGAGAAGTATGAAATACGTTTTCGGTGAAATTCCAAACCTTCTAACAGGAATAACATATGAGAAATTCCAATTTTTAATACGATGATTTTACTATGTGTCTTATGGAGTGTAACTGAAGCCACCTCACATTTTGATTTTTAAATACGTCAACATCCAAATTTAGGAATTAAAAAACTCAAGTATTTATCAATTGATACATCCTCTTCAATTGGGTAAGGTTTAATCAATAGCTACAGACACACTTAAGGAAGATACTTTAAATAAAAGACGTTGAATATGACTTCGACAAAACCCCAACAGAAACCATGACAAATATGAAACTTTTTGCATTTTTTAATAATGATTCCACCTGACAACTTAAAAAAGCTTGGAATCATAAATTGTTTGGCAATTTTTAAATTCTGCTTCAACAAATACGGTGAGTCTCCTGTGAAAAAAAATGTAGGTGTACTTTTCATTAGAGGGACCAAGTACGACCCTCATTAAGCGGCGCTTGAGACTCGTTTTTATAGGTACTCCTCTAAATTCAAATCAGCATTAACTTCAGCATATTTTATAAATCTGTCGGGATGACTCAAATTACGAGGCACGCAATATATCTCGGCCTGGAAACTCTAAAATCGGAAGGGATGACAAATTCAAAGATTAATAGTTAATGCACGCAGATCCTCACATTAGATGCAGCCAGAGAAGCCTTTTGAGCCATCCATCCGTTTCCCGAGCTCGACTAACTTGATTCGGTTGGAGGGTAGGTACCTTATACAGATTAACGCCAGGTTGGGAAAATATCGGTCTCGAGGGGTGCAAGACTGGGCGATAAGAACAGTCGTTAGGATAAATTGTCAGTATAAACTCACGTCGGTAAACGAGCGATGTTGGCTCCTCATTCAAGCTTTTGCGTTTACATTTAGGATTGTAGGATCCTAAAGATCGTGGATGTCTATGTACGTTATCTACATGGTAATTTTGATAGGGAGCGTCCATTAATTATGTAACGCTTTTATGGGGGAAGAGGATCCAGTAGATATTACGAATCCTTACTTACGGAGGGGTGAGTTCAAAACATTCCCTGATGGAAAACAATTTTACAAGGCAGTACAACATTTCTACAACTGTAATTTTTTGTTAAAGAATGTACTTTTTTGTAAAAAATGTACAAAATTTAACAAAAAAATACAATTAAATACAAATAGCTAACTTTTTCTTCTATTTTCTTGTAGAAAAGTCAAAAAATTAACAATAAAGTATAAGTTTCTACAATTCAAAAACTTGTATGACTAGTTATTAATTTTTAAATTTTTTTTGTAAAAATCTACAAGTTATTACAGAAAACTACAGGATTTTACATTTTTTAATTTCGCAATTGACATCATTTCACAAAAGTTCAAATATTGGAAAACTGTAGTGAAAATTATGTTGTAAATATTGGTAGTTTATTGTAAAATGTACAACCCTGATGAAAATTTGTCACAAAAAAGTAAAAAAAGAAAAATAATAATTTTTACAGAAATCTAAAAATAAATACAATAAATTACAGGAAAGTACAACTTTTTTCTATTATTCTGACGAATTTTGTACATTTTTTTTGTATTTTATTGTATATTGCCGTATTTTATTGGCGTTTTAATTTCATACAAGAATTTACTAAAAAAGTACAACGACAAGAATCTGCAGGAACTAACAGGTTTTGCAGCAAAAATTTATTCTTTTTCGACTTAGGATGACATATATTTAAAATACTGCAATAAGATAATTTAAAATTAAGATTTGTATATGACCGCTGTTACAAAAAAGCTTCTATATTTAAACTTTGAAGGAATGGTAGAATATTTAAAAAATAAATAATCGTTATTAAGCAACAAAAAACCTTACGTTTGAAGTTTTGTTTCCAAAAATATAGCAATTGATAAAGAATAATTTATCAAATTGAAGTTAAAAATTTACAAATTTGGTTGAAATTTATTATATTTTTTTCACGAAATTTAGCGGAATACCTGGGAATCTTTGCAATCCTTGAAATTCCGTGAAATATTTTGAAATCTTACGAGATCCCTTGAAATCTCTTTAAAATTCATTGAAATCTTTCAAATCCGTGGGAGTCTTTCCGAATCTCTTGAAATCCCTCACAATATATTAAAAACCATTAGAAATGTTTAAAAGTCATTTCCATAAAACCCTTTAAAAACTGTGAAAATCCTTTAAATAACTTGAAATCTTTAAAATACCATATAATCCCTTATAGTACTTTAAATCCCGTGGATATCCCTAAAAATTTCCAAAAATCCGTTAAAATATTTTGAATTACGTGAAATATTTTGAAATCTTTCGAGATTCCTGGAAATCTTTGAAATCCCTTTAAGATTCCTCGAAATAACTTGATATTCTTTATAATATTCCGAAACCCTTTAAAATTACGTTAAATCTTTTGGAATCTTATGAAATGCTCTGAAACACCGTGGACATACTTAGCTACCTTTTAAAATCTCTTAAAATCCTTTTAAATCCCGTGAAATCATCGAAATTCTATTAAATGTCTTAAAATCCATTGAAATATTTGAAAACATTGTGAAATCCCCTGAAATCTTTTCAGTATCTCTCGAAATTCTTTGAAACTCCTTGACATTTCATGAAATCCCTAAAAAGCTTTGGAAGTCTCGTCTAACACCGTAAAAATTGTATAATACTTTGTAGTCCTTTGGAATACTTTGAAATCTGTTTAAATACTTTCATATCACTGGCAGTCTCAAATAGAAGGAGTGGGTCTAAAATTTCCAAAATCATCTTTACGGATGGTTTTCATCCTCGCGGATTTATGGACTTTTCCATAATAGAACGCGAATTCCTAAATGTACAAACAAAAACAAACCCCTTAATTCGAACAGAAAAGGAACGAGAATGCAACGGAAGCAGCATGATCTTTGTTGTAACCCAGAGCCATTGTCTTCCCTGCAGGTAATTTAGATTGCACAAGCTTGATCCAGTCGGTTGGAGTTACAACTAAGGAACGAAGAGGAGAAGAAAAGAGGTAGCGAAGAACAATAATAATCGTCTATCTTATCGAAAGCAGTACACCAACCGCAAGGCAGACAAGAAGACGCACAACTTGTTGAAATAAATTAACATTTCTTTAAAATGCTGGAAGCAGTATTTGAAGCGATGGTTAGAGGCGAAAGAGAGTTTCCAGAGTGGCCTCACCTATATTTTATGAAGCCAGGAAGACTAAACAAATGATGAATCAGTCTGGAGGTCTCGACAGGTTGAGGACCTGACTCCAGTTCAATTATATATTTATTGTGGGTTGTATTGTTTTTGCATTACTTTAAATTGCATTGAAAACGAAAATCACTTTATAAATATCCAAATCCATTACAAATTACCTATCATTGTTTATAACCATACAATTTTCAATTAAGATTTATTAATTTATAATAAACTATCAAGTTATGCTTCGCGAAGGCTACATTTTTGCCATACAAAGTTTTTGTGTAGCAAGAAATGGCGCTGAGTTACGACCGAAAACAGAAGGTGCCTTTTTCCGACCTTCCAAAATTTATGGGGTTATGTAGTGCACTATTTTCCGAGTGCAGTAAAAATATCAAAATGTGTCGGAAATGATCGTGACTAATTTCATTTGAAAAAAAAAAAATAAGTATAATCAAACATATAATAATGAAAACAAATAAGAAACTACGGGTTTGTATAAACCAGCGTTAGGTAGACATACACAGAACTGCAAGAATTAAGGAGTACCTGAAAATAAATTCTTCATGCCAAAACGCGTCATTTTATCAAAAAACCCCGATGTTTAATAACACTTTAATTGAGGGAAATAGACCTTAGAATCACAAAAAAAATATTCACAATAATCCGTATAGTGCACTACATTGCCCCAAACTACGCATGTACCACATTGCTCCAAAGAACTTGACTTCGGCATCTCGGTGAAAATCGAAATAATCGCCAAAACAACGCCAGATTCATGTTCAGCGAAATATTTCACTTGGGAAAATACTCACCCGATATTTTTTCACGTGGAATTAATATTTTTTCTAACGCGACGAAGTGAAACATTTATCGTTTCGCAAACGCGTGTTTCACTAATGACATCACAACTAATGTGACAGATAATCGATGTCAGCTGCAATGCCATGCATGCTCATCGTCTGTCATCATGCATCTACTATATCGACGGCAAGCAATTTGTTTCATTCGTTCAGTCAGTACAGCCAGTGCACTACATTACCCCTGCAATACATTACCCCCTTCTACTCCACGTGGTATTAAAACAACGAGATCGTAAATTTCATCATTTTTTTCAACTTTATGTTTAAATAAAGTGAATAAAAAATTGTCTTGTTCAAATCGGCCTTGAGACGATAGCACATCAGGCTTCCTAGCAGTAAGACCGGGGATGGCACCAAAGGAAATTAGTCTATATACTTCTACCGGGGCTTGGGTGGTTCGGAACCCACCTTAAACTGTAGTACCCGCAACAGAGATTAGTTACCTCCCGAGGTAGAGGCTCCATGTCGAGGGGACTATCGCTCGGTGGTCACTGGTCGATTTCGAGTAATGAATACACAAACACATGCACTTACATAACGCACCAAGGCAGTAAGTTGAATTTGTGCAGCTAAATTCTAACTGAAGACCTGAGATGGACCGCTCCGTCCACCCTAACCTGGCCTAGGTAGGAAGGATTCCGGATGGCAGAGTGGGCGAGGCTCATTTTGCTGTGTATAGAGGTCAGCGTCATTTACTGTGCGATGCGGTACGTCTAGGAACTGAAGGTATATATCCAGAACGTTGGAAACAACGAAATGCACCAAGATCTAAATACTCGGTGAAGGCGGCCGGACTCGGCGTACTGCCTTGAGAATAAACACGGGTATATTGCACAATAGGCTTTTTAGCTTGAGCGCCACAAGGGAACTCACGGGACCCCCCCCCCCCCACATTATAAACAAACTAATTTACAAAACAGACTTTAAAATCGATTCAAAATTGTAGCAGGAATCGTGATTTGAACATGTTTTCGTAATTTTGCTCCACTGTGGGTTATAAGCTTCAGTTGTTATTATTATTACTTCAAACTGTTGCTTGACAAATTAAGTAACTTGGAAACAGTAGGAACTTTAGTATTCCTCTGGTTCTGGCGGCCTTTAACCCTCTCGTAAACTCTTATACTTTCAGTTCGCTTTTAGCGAATGTGGCATGCAATCATTGCACTCGGTTTGCCCTATGATCTCTGTTCCAACTTTCAACCCCCGAGAATGGTCCTTGACGATGGAGTGCAAGGAGGAGAAACGAAAAAGAGACAAAACATTTGGGGTGAAACGGGAGAGCAATGGCAAAAGCTAGGAAACGAGATAACGTTATTTTAGAAACTTTTCTGCTCGCTTTTGCCGTAGAGAAACTTCGCATATTACGATAATCAATATTTATTACCACCCTCTGCAAGTGAGACATCCTTTATATTACTTACTTCTAGAATCCAGACGACAAAGGTAAACACTTCCTTGATCCTTTTTTGCGGGACGTCCAGTTTTGAAAAATTACCAGTCAGCAAAAAGTGCAAATTCATGATTCTCGAGAAATAAATAATGGACTTGAAACATTTTAGAAAATTAAGCACAGACTCGTATAAATGTGATAATTTGAGATTGAATCAAAACAATTTCCAATTTAAAATTTAACAATATTTAAAACTTTTCCATTTTGAATCACAGAATTTTACAGCTTCAACTTGCATATTTTGAATTATATTTTTGAAAATACTGTTTGAATTATATAAGAATATTATACGAGTAGCAATTATATTTTCCTTAATTTGCCCCCGATTAATTCGTCATTTTCCCTGACCATTAATATTCAAAGACTAGCACTTTGATATTGTAACATTTTGAACATAGAATCTTTTGTAAATTGAATAAACCAACCTAATTACAGATACAAAAAAGAAATTTAACTTTATTTATTTAATTCAAGCAAAAAAAGATTGCTTTTCTACCATAAAAGATTAATTTTCAACAAAACAGTTCAATTTTAGAACAAAATAATTAACTTTTCAACCAAATAGTCGGATTTTCCAACAAAAAAGATTAAACTTAAAAGAAATATAGAATTTTTCAGAAAATAGTCGAATTTTGAACAAAAATGTTCAATTAAACAAATCTTTAACAAAAAACAATTGCATTTTCAACCAAATAGTTGAATTTTTAAAACAAAAAATATAAAAATTTAATGAAATAATTTAATTTTCAACAAAAAGATTAATTCTCAACGAAAAATTTACTAGTGGATATTTCAACAACAAAAAAACTATTTCAACAAAATAGTTGAATTTTCGATATACAAAGGTAAACTCTGAACAAAAAATGTTATCATAATCATAATCAATTAAAAAATGTAATAGTTGATATTTTAACCAATTAGATGAAACTTCTATCCTGAGAAATTAATTTTGAACCAAGACTATTATGTTTCCATCATAAAAAAAATTTTCAACAAAATACATTAATTTTCCAACAAATATTTGAATTTTCAACTAAAAAAGATCAATTTTCAACAAAAAATGGAAAAGTTGAATTCTCAGTACTCTTTCAAGCCAAAAAATTAATTTTCTGTAAAACAGTTGAATTTTCAACCCGAAAATATAAAGTTTCAACAAAAATGTTAATTTCCAACCAAACAGTTGCATTTTTAACCAAAAAAGGGGAACTTTCAATCCAAGAAAATTAGACTATTACCAAAAAAGATGAATTTTTAGCTAAAAAAGGTCAATTTTCAGCAAAAAGGGGAAAAGTTACTTTTACCCATGCAGTTGAATTTGCAATTGAAAAAATATTAATATTCAACAAAATACATAATCTTTTAAATAAAAGGATGAATTTTTAACTAAAATGATACATTTCAAATTGCCAGTTATTTAAAATTCCTCTTCCATGACTTCTGCAAGATTTTTTTTAAATCTCTGAATTTTCTCTGACCAATAAAGTTCCCTGTCTTTTCCGTGACCTACGGCCACCCTGAATTGTTTTTAATACAAATACAATATTTAAATAAAACAAATATTTTCACTATGTTCAAAAATTATTCCTTTCTTTAAAAACACTTCCTAGAATTTTATCACACTCTCGGAAACAATTAATCACTTTTTACTACTCTCATAAAGTAATTTATTAATATCCTCAAAAATAATTGATAAATCTACGCTATAAAATTCAAAACTTTATAAATAATATCTGAAATTCTAAGACTCTTTTAGTCTACCATAAGATGCATGCATTTTGATTGATTACCCCTCGTCTTTAGAGTCTTTGGACTCCATTACACTTGGCGTTGAAACTGACTTTGAAAGCTTTTTAATATTGACAGAATCCCCCTCCTCCTCACCCTTGTGACGATACGAGTCCTGTCGAGAAAATCCATTTTTCAGATTTTCAAGTGCACGTAGCGTGAATCGTTTCCACTAATGGACGAGCTATTTCACAAAAGGCACCCACGGTTGAATAACTTTGTCAATCATTATTCCGTGACATCTCGACTTTTCCTTCAACAAATCGGGTTTCATATTCTCCAATAGAGAAACCAAAGGGAAGAAGGACTTTGCATTCAATTAGGCAAATATTTTGTATGGAAATTCAGGATTTATAACATAAAGCTTCGAAAATTTACTATTTGAGAGCGTATTTCAGAATTGGATTTTTGAAAAATAAATAATTTGTTCAAATATTAACCATTTTTAAAAACTGAAATTTCTAAAAAGTGTAGTAATTTAAATTATAAGCTTGTATGTATATATCGAGTTGTAAATGCATTACATTGTATAAAGGGCATTAAAGAACGTTTCTATGATCCTAAATTTTTAAATTACACACATTTTTTGATGGCTGGGGTTACCGGACACTCTTTTTGAATAATTTTTTTTTTTTTTTGTACCTCACGTAAATCTCTTTTTTTCCTCTCTAATATAATTATTTATTGAATAAATTATTTGAAGTTGTTATTAGAAACACTTAACGTTATAATTCACGGTTTATATTAATATTTTCGTCCGTACCGCCTTGTTTATTAATGAAAAAGCTTAAGAGGCATTTTTTTAATTTCCGAAAGCCTTACTGCCAATTCTTGAAAGCATGAATTTTTCAACATTAGAGAAAAAGTGTTTTCCTGAAATTGAGATAAAATTTCGGTATTCTCAACAAAATTTCTATAGTTTCTCAGATTTCCTCATTCATTTTTAAATTGTAATTTGAGCTGTCATTTTTCGCAAATTGCCTCACTGTAAATGATTATATTGCCAGTTTATATTACACTACGGCAAGATCGATCTGAAGACTAATTTAAAACTTTAACCAAGAATAACATTTCCCGTTGGAAATAAGTTGCATACTAATTCATATCATACAATCGAAATTGTTTCCCTCGCCCCAGATTAAATTATAATACTTAAGCTTTCGAAAGAGGTCAGATCGAATTTGCCAATATGTCTACCCTGCCATTTATTTTCCTTTCGATTTATATCGAACAGTAATTCTTGGTCTGCTTGACCTCAGTCATAACGTACAACAACGTCTCATATTTTGTCTTTGAATGCGAGACAAAAGAAATAAGGCAGGGAGAGACGCAAAGTGGAACAACGACTGAATAAAATTACAAGGCGTGACAGGTGCGGCAGCTGATCCAGACCTGAGTCTGATTCTGTCGACACGGTCTCAGCTGGCTCGAAAAGGAAGGTCACTTTTTTGCTCCAGGTGCGCAAAAAACTTTAGGGATCTCAGACTTCACAAAATTCTTCGACTTTTTTTATTTTCTTCTCTCGGCAGAAAATTACTTATTTAGAGACCTAATTTCTAGTAGAAAGAATTTTAAACACTGGTGAAGTGGAATATTAAAACCAAGATGCGGTAGATCAGTGCTGTAATCTGATTTCCTAATATAAAAAATCGAATTTTATTAATTCCAATATTAATCGAAAATACTTATTATCAGTCTTGTGGACATTATTACAAAATAACAAATTAAAGGCCGTCTATAAAAAAAATAAAAAATAATATAATATATAATCGTTAAAAAAACGTTAAAATTATATTAATTAATTGAACGTTACAAGTTTCGGTCTCCCACGTTCACGGTTGTAATTTTATCCCCCCCCCTCCACCAAAAAGTAACGTAGCCCAAACTTCTCTCAAAATAAGGGACATAGGGGAAAGTGGGGTATAGTGTCAGTGCGGGGCATGGCGACTCTTGCAAATAATGCTCGTGTTTGTTCATTTTCATATTCTTTTTTTTAAGTAACATAGCTTTCTTTGGTACTTAAGGAAGCTATTCTATGTAAAAGAAAAACTAAAACAAAACTCAAGAAACACGAGCATTATTAGCAAGAGTCACCGGGCCCCGCACGATGATTTTTCACGAAAATAGAGGAATAATAGGGGAATAAATTCTTTTAAATAAAAGTATTGTAAATATCGTATTGAACTCAATATGAAACACTTTGAATTCCTAAGATTTCAAATCTAATAATATTGCATTTTCAACAAAAAAATTCATTTTCAATCAAGTAAGATAAATTTTCTACTATAAAAGATGTATCTTCAACACGAAAGGAAGAATTTTTAATAAAACAGTAGAATTTTCAACAAAAAAAGATGGCTTTGTAAATTAGTTTAATTTTCAACCTACAAATATACATTTCAAACAAAATGGCCGGATTTTCAAACAAGAAAGATTAAAATTCAACTAAAGGCAGTTGCATTTTCAAGCCAAAGAGACGAATTTTTTAGAAGACAGTTGAATTTAACTGATAAAGACTAACTTTTTACCTAATAGTTGAATTTTCAACTTATGAAGGATAAACTTCAACCAAAAATTGCAGTTGAATTTTCAGATACAAAAATTAATAAAAAAAAAAATATGCAAGTCAAAAGTTAAGTTTTCAACCGAAGATGTGAATCTTAAATAAATGAATTTTTAACAAAGTAGTTTAACTTTCGACCAATTAGTAGAATTATTGACAAAAAAAACAGTTTTAACTAAATAGTTAAGTTTTCAATGAAGAAAATAATTTTTATCCAATAAAAAATCGAATATTAAACGAAAAATTTCAACGAATATCAAGTTTGTTGATAAATCTCAAGATTTCTAAAGAAATCAGCAAGTCAGGCTTTCTTTGATCGTTTTTTTATGTATATTCAGAAATATGAGAGAAAACAAAGTTTTCTATTTTTTCTGGTCTTACGATCCATTCAGAAATCTAAATGGATCGTAAGACCGGAAAAAAATGTAAAACTTTGTTTTCTCTCATATTTCTGAAAATAATTAAACTCACAAAGCATTGGCAGATTATTCAAATACCGTCTCGCGCACACGCATAATGCCACGCTCAAGGCACTTCCCGAATTTGCAGGTAATGGAAGGGTGAGGCACTTATCGAAAAAGGCACTTACAGTAGTGGAGAAGGCGCTTTGTGAGAGTCTACTGTATTTTCAGTAAAAGTGATCAACATTCAAAAGAAAGGAGATAAATGTAGGACCAAAAAGGAGAAGTTTCTTGAAAACAGGAAAAAAAAGGAAAAAAATGGAAAAGGCGGGAATAAAGAAAAACAAAGTAAAATAAAAAAATAAAGCGTTGAACTTAAATAATTTTAGAATTACATGTTCGCTTGTAAAAAAGGGATATGAAAACATGAGATACAAAATCTGGAAATCTCAAAACTGTGAATGCGGCAAACTGTAGTAAATTCTTATCAAGATTTCCAAGATTTCCTTGAGATTGCCGGAAGTTCCGAGATTCCCGACGCTGCTCGACATCACGTGGGATTATGTAGACTCGGCTAAACTCGGCGGCTTTCGGATTCAGCCGGCTATTCGTTCCACGCATATAGGAGCGTATGGCGGAATGCTCCACACCACCTCACCTCTGTTCATACTTAGCCAAAGTTTTCCAAGATTTCTCACGAATGTTAGATTGCAGGGAGATTTCCAAGAGTTCCTCCAAGAGTTCTCTTAAGATTTCCCGCGCAGCAATCAAGATTTCTTAGTGAGTAGCCCCTCGTAAAAACCTGAGTCAGTCTTCCTACCGACTTTTTTCAAGTCAGAAAATTATTTTTTAACATCTTTTACAAATGTTTTGCTAGTATTTTGGTCAATTGCTGAATAATCGTTAAATATTTCATTTCTTTAATATTATATCAAAATATTCTTTGAAACCCAATCAAAAATGAACCTGCAGAAATTCTACAAGAAGTTTAGTATAATTTTCGTAAGTTTCAGATTTATATCTTGTCCGTAAAAAAAATATCTTACAGATAAAAAAGGCAATAACCTCAAAAATGTCATTTATGCAGGTATTTGACCCCGTTACATATATGCCCTTTATTAAAATAAGAGAAAATATTATTCGTTTCACCCTAAATCTGACAATATATACACACAAAAAAACACAAAAAAAGTTCAAAATTCCAAACCGCATATCATTTTATATTTCATATCATTATCTTATTTAAAAAGTGTCGCAATCAGTTTGCTGAAATGATATTTGCCTCGAACTTTGCTTACCTATTTGCACGCAAAAAAAATCTCACATTTGCGTGGATTCTTTGGAGATTACAAATCGACATGAAGTACACCTTACCTGAAACAGACAAGAAAATAATCATTAAAAATGACGTTAGAATTTTATTCTTCCTAATAAGTTTAATATGAATTGAAAATATAAATACTGTTAGAAATATGTTTTTTTTTTCAATGTAGGAATTGTATCAAAACTGAAATTTGATTACACACACACAAAATACCGTAACTTACTGTCTACCTGACGGATGATTTTTAAATTTCCGATTATTTCCCGGTTTTCTCCCGGTCAATTTATAAGAGTTCAAAAGACTCTGATGACTTCAAAAGATTTTGAAAGATCAGAATTAGAATTATTTTGTAAATTTGCCGTTCCATGTCCAAGATTCTCCGTTCCAAGTTAGAATTATACTTATTTACAAAATTTTCTATTAAAATTCAAAAATATAGTATCACCCTTATTGAAAAATTTAGGAGGGGGAAGTTTCAAATTGTGACGAATTCTGACTTGGAACAGGGATTTTTGTATACTCCCTTTTTCTTCTAAATCAGAATCAAAATTCTTTTCCGAAATTCCCGCGTCTCACTAAATCAATCAAAAAATAAAGTTCTATTGTAGATCCATTTTCTATGGATGTAGAATATATCTGCATGAGATTCTCATATCTTTTACCTGCTCGTAAGACGGAGGTAAATTGGATGCGTCTTGGGTGAATGCAACATTGATTGGCCTTTGTGGGACAATGAATGTTGTCGATTCAGTCCACGGTCAGCGTTTCTAGGCGCTCCTTGAGTCATCGTTTATTGGTGCTTTGTTCGCATCTATTAGTGGTCTCGTATAAATCAGTGAGAGTACTTGTCGCAATTGTTTGTAAACTTGAGAATCGATCGATCGGATATGATCTATAGATTGGAACTTGCATCTGACGTGTTTATTAAGTACGTGTCAAACGTGGTGCTGATCGCAATTGAGCAAATTGATCAGGCAAAGCAATCAATTATACAATTTTAATTAACGGGGTTGTGGTAATACTTATTGCATCAATACACTGATGATCAAGGTGATAATGTCATAGAATTTCATAACAAATAAATTGTGTGAAATAATGATTCGTATCATTCCTCTTTTATTTCGCGTCAATAAAATTTCAATTTATAGTGTCTTTATCATATAAGTACTTCTAATTGTTGAAAAATCGAGCTAAAAGTGGATGTTTGCATTACAAAATAAAGAAATTGGGACGATACCGAGATAACATAATTTATTTGATTAATTTAAAAAATAATAATATTGGAGGAATTTTGCCTTAAAAATTCCTCACAAAAAAAAACTTTTAGAGAAATGAACGAAATTTGTATTGCTATTTGGGAACTGACTCTCTTGCAATTTTTTCATTGTTGTGCATTGAATAATGCCCTCGATAAATCTTAATATAACGTCCTTATAAAGGCGAGCTTTTGTACTCGCTGACATTATCGAACGACGAGTCGGTCTGGTGAGTTGAACGACACTGATCTACCCTCTTTTTTATTGAATGTCGCATAACGATATACGTGTTCCTAAAATTACATTTCTTCCCTTCACATAGTCAATCTTATCAACCTAGCAAAACTATTTACAAAATTTTTTACTCTATTTCAACTACTATCTCAAAAATATTAAACAATACCTAAACATTACTTAATGCTAATATACCTTCAAAATATAAATCCTGATAATTAATTAATTTTCGATTCCATAATGACGAAATTCAAACATTTTCAATTGTAACTTTTCGAAATAGCAGAACTCTGAATTGTTAATATTTAAAATTGAAGAGTATTTAATTTTTTTGTTTTACTGATCCCTCAATTTGAAAGATTTAGAATCAAAAACGTGAATTTCAAACTTCAAAATCATCAGAATTTAAGAATTTTTATTTATACATCTTTAAACTTGAAACATTATTTATTCTAAAAATTTACAATGAAAATGTACCTATGCCAATTTTAAGAGTATTTATGCATACATCTTTCAAACTAATTGAGTTCTCAATCGTAACTCTTGAAACTTTAACTATTAAAAAAAACATTCAAAAATTAGTATGAAAGCCGATGTAGCTATTTTAAAATTTATTTTAATTTGTGATTATTAATAATATTTTAAAGCACTTTAAATTTAATCATATATTGTAATTTTTAATAATTAGGCAATCAAAATTAGAAACATTTTGCTAGTATCAAATATTTTCTGTTCATTTCTTCGCTCAATAAAATATGTCTCCTGAACTCTGGTTTCTTTTTCATCATCCCAGCATCCAATCTCGAAAATCGTATAAGCTTCTGAATCCGGGTTCCAGCGCTTATTCTTCGACCCTAACCTTAACCTACCTGAAGTCGTGTTGCTTGCCAAGGAAACAGTCAACAGTCTTTTTTAGTCTTTCAAATTAAAAGCTGTCGGCTTTGCTCTCGCGAACAAAGAAAGTCTGGTGGCTGGCTCTGATGGAAAAGATTCGGGTTTGCGGATGAGGGGGAGTCATCGAGAGGGGACAAAAAGTAAGAGCAAGGTGGAAAAGTGAGAGCGGGGAGAAGGAAAAACTAAGGAAGACTGGATGACTGGCGGACGTTGTATTGAGATGTATCGCTGAATCCTGTGCAAGTCTCGCGTCGTCATGGCAACAGCATCGATCCCAGCTTTCATGGGATATATGAAACGATCCCCAGTTAGCGGATTCTATACGGGGCTATTAATGTGAGTAGGCTCAAACTTGAGGCATTCGAGTGTTTGGTCCTGAATGAGCTAGGAGCTTGAGGAAGATGGCCTTTGGCAAAAAGGGGGTGGAATTTAGAGGTGGAGAGCTCTCGAAGGCCTCTCTTCCGCGAACCTTTATGGCTCTCGGATTTGCCGAGTCTCGTTCATGTTCTATTCATTTCCAAGGACAACATTAATGATTCAGAATATCCCTAGGAAAATACTACTTTGGGCAACTGCATTAAGGAAAGAAAATATTTGAAATTTAGCAAGATTGTGATTCTTCTTATCACTCCCCAGGCTTATAGCATACTGAGGGATGAACATTTTTAGAAAATTTCAGTTCAATTCGATAGAGTGGAACTCCAGGATGTCTACTAGAGCGTAGTGAAAATCCTAGAATTTATTGAATCGTTCGAAGTAAGAGAAAAAGAATGTGTGGGTTGGCATCCGCAATCAGGGAGGAAAAATTTGAAATCAGTTATAATATATTCAGTTCACTTTTTTTATTTATAATTTTAAATTTTGTAAAATTGAAAAAAAAATTCTATCAGTACAACAATTTTGGCAAATTTTTCTATATGAACAGTATTTGCTAGTGCACAAAAAAACTTAAAATTAAAAAAAATTGCCTGATTTAGAATTGTTGGAAAATGTGCAAAAATATATTTTTTTTTAGATTGAGTCATATGGACACATTTTGGAAAAAGTTTGGTTATGTCGAACCGGAAATTTCTTCAGCCTGAACCGAAGGAACACGTTATCATTTTGCTTTTTCGGAGAGAAAAAATGTCATCGCGGTTTAGGAATTTTAGGATTTAGATATTTGGATTTTATTCGCAAGTTTGGAACGTTTTAAACACAAGAAAATTTTTCCTATGAAAGAAAAATAATGATCAGTTTTTTCGTGTAATCTAAAGAAATTCCAGGTTCGACATATTACATTTTTTCCAAAAAAAAAAACTATGCATTAAACTCAATCCAAAAAAGCATGTTTTTTGCACATTAAAAAAATCTAAAATAGGCAAAAAACTTTATTTTATTTATAATCTTCAAACTAATAGAAAAATGTGCTTGAATTTTTAAGTCAAAAAAGATAACAGAAGATATTCCCGCAAAATTTTTGGTTTACTTTTTCCGGATGTCAACGCACAATTTTTTCCTCGTGAGTTCAAGCGATTTGATTAATTTGAGCATTTTCACTCCGCTCTGGTGTCTTCCCAATGGGTGACTTTAAATTCCCTTTTCTTACGAAGCAATTTTATTGTTTATCTTTCTCAGGCAATTTAAAAGTGTTCAAAAGATTTGAAACATTTTAAACGGTTTTTAAAGTATTCAAGAGATTTCTGAACATTTGAAAGATATTTCAACGATTTCTTCATTGGAACAGGGAATTTTAAAAAGAAGATTATAATTCTGAATTTGTATTAAATTCCCTTCTTATAAATCAGAATTAAAATTACTTTTCAAAAATTCGTTCTATGGCAACAATTTGCTGTCACAAGTCAAATAATAATTCTTCATAAAAATTCCCTATAATAGGGACACATAAGGTTAGCAAGTGGAGAAATAGGAGCAGGGGTGGTAAGGGGAAGGAGTGAAGGGGAAGAGGAGCAGAGTGGGTAGGATCAATAATTTATAACAAGATTTCAGGAACAGTTAATAAAAAAATTGCTACCCAGAGTAAGATGTTATAATACTCAGAAGAAAATATAAATTATTATGGCGAAAGGGGGTTTCCTCTACTTTCTCATGCATCTCTAAATTGCGTTACTTAAAACTTAAGTAGCCAAAATGAACTGCTTGTAAATCATGGTTATTTACGAAATAAGCTTCAATTTTGAACATTTTGTAAGGGATGCAAATCCTACTACGTTTTCCCTACTCGTAAACACTCGCCTCTTGGAAAACAAATCTAACACCTGGCACACAAATCGCACTTAAACGAAGTTCTGACTTGCACGCTTGTTTCTCTATTGTTCCTCTCTGAGTACGTATAATGAGTGTGTCATAAAATGAGAGTGTCAGACTGACTATATTTGAGTTTTAACTATAGGACAGCCACCTAGATGGTGTAGCGTACCATCCATGGAGTGACAAAATTTTACGGTTAGCTTCACTATCCAGGAATGTAAAGTTGACGATTCTGAAGTTTAAACCTGATTATCTCAGAAATTTTACCTTGATTATCTCGGATTCTTAACTTAATCATATCAGAGGGTTAACTTTATTATCTTTTGTCCTTCTTCTACCTACATATATATGCATTAGAGTAAGAGAAACGAGAGGCGGAAATTAAATTAATCAATTAAACCTGAAAAACATGAAAATTGATATAAAATCCATCAATTCTGAAAGCATCTTTATTACTTTTGAAGAGTATGATGCCTGAGACATCATTGCATATGTATAAAAACTTTGACAACATATTACTTTGAGCACGAGAGGCTAAGGAAACGACGTCTGTGCACTGAATTAAAACATTAACACTGGAAAATTCAGATAACAATATAAATGCGTATTACAAATCTCGCAAGTCTTGTTTATTTATCAACGAATTACGACATTCTGAGCACGTTTGCGGTCGAAAATGTTGAGAATACGCACTCAATAATGAGCGACTCTCGGAAGTATCAAATTTGACGTTTAAAATCAGAACGAAAACCACTCAATCCACTCTCCAACATGTTCTCCGTATTTTATTCACTCTCCACACATTTTTGAAGCATGAACAGATAGTTTACACTAAATTAAAAATGTTGTAAAACCCGGCAAATGTCACACCGAATGTCAGTCGCTCCAAAAATGCGTTTCGGGTATCGGGTGTGTTCGCTCGGCGTTCGGTAGAGGTCGTGACACAGCCACTTCTGTTTGACATTCTGGAGTGTCGATTTGACTATGTTGATAGTGAGGCTAAATCACCTGTGTATATACAAACAGACTATAAAATTATAGTCTACCTGACTACGAAGAAGAAATTGTGGATGGTACTTAGAACTGTCTAGAAGATCAAACTGACCATCTAAATTTTGTCAATTCAAGTTTGACTATTCATTTTTCTCCGTGTACAGAACCTCAAAATAATTGTCTCAAATTAATATTACAAAAAAAGGTACATTGAGCTTACTCGCCAAAAATTTTCCTCAAAGCAATATTTACAAAATTCCTGATTACATATAATCGTGATCGATACTAAATTATATCAATAAATATGTTTTCTAGGTTTCTGTAGAAAAACAGAAAAAGCGTTTCCCTATAGTTAGGGTTGTAACGTTTTATCAAAGTCCAAATTCAAGAACTATACATGGGAGAATTAACTTTATTATCTAAGCAAAATTTACAGTTTTCCAACCGAATATTTTCCGAGTATTAAAAATTAATCGAAATTCCTATTATTTCTTTATCCGCACTATTTTTTCTATATATCTGTAGTTTTTTAAGCTCAATGGTAAGCATCGTTTTCATACTAGACTTTAAAATATGGCGATTGCCCATGTTACACAGAAAAAACTAAGAATAATCTTTACCCTGATTCTTGAGTAAAGATTACCTGCAACCAAAATTACCCCATGTGGGTAAACTTTACCTGACGTCTCGGTATTTTTCTGCTTTTACCCACGCTTGTAAGGAACTTTTGACAGCTCTAACGATTCGGTAAGTCAGCCTTTATGAAGCCCCACTTATCCGATCTGCCTGTTACACCAACCTTTAGCTAACTTCACTTCAGCGATCAAAGCTAGTGGCTTCCAATTTTCAAGACGGTGGTGACAATTTTTATGAGAAGAAAAGACAGTTTCTGCCCATCGAGGGTAATATTTGTGTTTTACCGTGTTTTACCAATACGAACAGGTAAAAATACGAAGTTACCTGCAACACTATTTACCCCAAGTTTTCTCTGTGTAGCTATGGGAGACCCATGCAAAAAGTATTGAACATAATTGATAATATTTGATTTTCGAAACAGACGATTAAGCTGAAAAGGGTATGCATTGTTAGATAACAATATTTTCTACATATTTTGATAATTGTAGACAAGTTGTAAGTAGGGTCCGATTTCGGCACAACTACCTTAAAGCATGTCAAACTGTGCATTTAAATGATCTAACTTCCACCTGATATGTGTGCGTGAGCATATTGTAAAATTTTCAAGCGTTTCTGAAACTTTGGTCTCATGGAACTTTCAATGTTTCAGAGAAAAGTTTAATTGAATCACGCATCATATAATTAAGAGGTATCAATTCGATTGCTCAAAGATATATTCACGAATAGATCATGAAACTCGCTGCAGAATGATTGGGAGACGGAAGTGAAATACTCGCTTTTAGCAATCGACCTCCGGTCTTTTTCATTTGTAAAGGAAGGGATGTATACAATCGAGATGAAAAACGTAAGAAGTAGTATATATGCACTCGACCGAGCTGAACCTGGCAAATGCATTGTTCATTGCGCCTCCATCTGAATGAATCTCGATTTTCTCGCTCCTTCGACAACAAATCTAATCAATTTTCCACAGATTCAAGAAATACTCTTTTATCCAAGAAAATAAAAGTGTAAAAAATCAGATCAAGTAGATTTCATATCACTTTATAGATCAAATCTTAAAACTGCCCCCAATACATTTGTGAAAAGTAATTTTTCACCTTCAAGTTCAGGATAATGAATATATATAATGGATATAATAATATATATAATAAATATAGTAGTATAAAACACATGTATTTAATAGACAATATACATCTGCGCAAATATTTTTAAGGATTAAGTACCTATGTATATAAATACTACTTGTATAACATTGTAGCTATGTAAATGGTCTTTGACCGATTAGCTTAATATACTGAAATGAAAATGAAATGAAAAATATATCCTATTTATAGGCATATAACAACGTCCAAACTGGTACAACATTAATATATATGAAGGGACCATAAACAAAAAAGAAAAGAAAAACAAAAATTAATCAAGATTTTTATGAAAACTTATCCTTCGCTGCAATCTGAGCACAAAATAAAAAAAATTGACAATTTATTACTCGAAAATAATTCTCCCACAATGATAAAGTGTAACTCTATAAGTAAGCTAATCTAAACTGCACTCCGGTATAATGAAAGTATATCGAATTAATCATCAAACAGTTAATTGACATTTAAACACATTCTTCCAAAAAGATAAAATAGGATTATCATAATTTTATTAAAACTATAACAATCACTAGGAAAATGTGTATATTTTAACTTTTATTCCACAGTAGCCGTCGTGTCCCATAATAGGAAAGATTTGTAATCCTATTCCGGTTAAAAAAAATTAAATTGAAAGAAAAAAATATTGAAAGTCTTCTTAATTCTTTTTGTCAATGCCAGGGTTGCCACAGACTGATGAACTTGAAAAAAATGGAAACAGTGACTAAGAGTGACTACTGTTCACACAAAAAGAGGTCTGTAATGTCACTAGAAACACTTGCCTACTCAAAAATTTAGATTTCATTGCACACATAATTTATCGGCTTGCATTTACAAGACTAGATAAAAATTCTATGGTTGAATTCAGAGGTGAAAACCAAGTATACAATTGCTGGAATAAATTTGTAAAGTAAGGTTCAAACTAACTGTAATTCATTTTCTTACAAGCTAAATAAACCTTTGACACTTAACTGCCGCACTCAGAACAATGTTTGTTTAACTCAAACAAACATCTGTTTGATTTAAACAAACATCTGTTTGATTTAAACAAACATCTGTTTGACCCTATATGAAAGAAAGAACTTGTTTGATTCAAACAAACATTTTTCGGAGTGCATATTTATACTTCAATTCTTTACAATAGGAACTAGGAAACCAGAAACTTATAAATTTAAATAAGTTAAATTGTAAGATTGCAGACTTCACAGCCTAAAATGTTCTTAGAACAGAGTACACGGTGATTTATCAGGAAAAATAGGATAATAATTGGAGAATAAATTCTTTTAAATAAAATTAATATAGGTAACATATTGAAATTAATATGAAACACTTTAAAATCCTAACCTTTCAAGCAAAAATATTGTAATTTCAACGAAATGGATGAATTTCTAACAAGAACGATTAATTTTCTACTAAAAAAAGATAAATTTTCAAACCAAAATGGAACAGTTAAATTTTCAGTTAAAACCATAATAAAAAAAATTATCAAATATCAACACAAATTTTTTATCTTTAATAACGAAATTTAAAAAAAAGTTTTCAACCAAAAAGAGGAATTTTCAACCAAGAAGATTAATTTTCTTCCGAAAAATATGATTTTTCAACCAAATGGTAGAAGTTTCTACCACAAAAAGATACGTTTTTCATAAAAAATGGAATAGTTAAATTTTCAGTTAAAAAAATTAATGTTGAACAAAATAGTTCAATTTTAAACCATAACAGATTATTAATTGTCAACCAAAGTGTTGCATTTTTAACTAAAAAAGATTAGTTTTCTACCAAAAGAGACAAATTTTATTTAAAATATTTCAGTTTTCAAGCTAAGAAGTCGAATGATTGAGAAAGAAAATTGAC
This sequence comes from Andricus quercusramuli, assembly GCA_932178445.1. Taxonomy (NCBI): domain Eukaryota; kingdom Metazoa; phylum Arthropoda; class Insecta; order Hymenoptera; family Cynipidae; genus Andricus; species Andricus quercusramuli. The sequence goes on along the minus strand of CAKNXH010001887.1, from coordinate 136,179 downwards.
TTTTAATCCCGAAACTATAAATTTTCAACAAAAAAGTTAATTTTCAACGAAGAAAGATCAATTTTCAACGGAAAAAATTAACTTTCAACCGGACAGTTGTATTTAGAACCAAATAGTTGCACTTTCAAGCAAAAGATACGAACTTTCAACAAAAACGTTGAATATTAAACCAATTAGTTTAATTTTCAATCAAATGGTCGAAATTTCGAACAAAAACATAAAACTAAAACAAAAAAGATACATTTCCAACCATAGAGTTAAATTTTCAAATAAATAGAAAAATTTAAAAAAAAGTATTTCGAGCCAAAAATATAATAGTATACTTTTCAAGCAAAAAGAATTAGCTGTCAACCAAAAATAGTTGGATTTCCTTATTGGGTTCTATTAATTCACTCTCTTAAAATGAACCAGTAAAATCTCACTGATTTCCAGTGAAATCTCACTGGTTGAAACCGCCAGAAGTGTGTCATTGACAATCAGTGAGAATTCACTGGTTCATTCAGTGGAGTTCTGGCACTGGTTTAATCAGTGACGTTCACTGGTTTCTCAGTACCAGTAGTCATCTGGTCGTATGCCTTGTCGTCTGTCAGCTGTTTAGGTATCACACTTACCATTCATCACTATTGTGCTAACAGTTGTAAAATTATCTTTTAAAACCCGCACTTTACTCTCACAACGATAAATGAAGGCTGGGCTTCAATATAATGGGATATAATATGTTGCGCTAATTGTGGGAAGACCCGTCGTTTTGTCAACGTGTCGCGTAGCTCAAAGTCTAACCCAATTGGCCAGAGGACTTCCCACTATCAAGCGAAAGATATTATATCCTCTGCTCATTGCAGCCAGGCATAAAATATTTATACAACAAAGACTAGTACTGCCGTACAAACTATATAAAGATACATAAGTCCAATCTCACTCGAACTGAGAAAATCGAGAAACAGTGTTTGCCCAAAGAACTCTGAGAACGAATAAAATTTCGAATAATCTAGATACACTATTTGGGTAAAAATATTGTGCTCTTTCATATTTTGCAATGAAAAATTGATTTTTTAAACAATTTCTATTAGAAATTTTCTTTAAAAAAAGTGACTATAGTGACATTTTCTTACAAAAGTGACTCAAAAGTGATCCATTCTTCGACTTGGAAATCAAATTTCGAACTTTGAAAATGTTTTTTCGGTAAATGAAAGGGAGAACCCTTTAAAACGATCGAAAATCTCATAAGACATGAAACACGTCATTTTATCATCTTATAAATTATAGAGAACACGTACTGGACATATTTTTCCTTGGAGCACGTTCCCAGCAATTCCCTTTCTCTCATTTTTCCACAGCAATCGCACTCCCGTATGAACCCCTATCCTCCCCGCACAACCCCCCTACATCCTGCTTGCGTATGTCTCTTTAATGAATAAATACATATCACGCTTTGGCGGCCTTTGTTCGCGAGAACGATCGAATTCCTTTCGAGCCGAGTGATCATGCATGTACGTTCTCTTCTATAATATATCCTACAATCCTACATGAAACATGAAATAAAGACAAAAGACCGTGAAACAATTTTATGATCCTGACAAAATCTTTTCTCTACTCGTCTTCCATAATATTGGAATTATCGATGAGTGAGAGCCACAAAAGGTGAAGTCAGACTGAAGAGGAAGGGATGTGAAACGGATGAAGAAGAGGGTATTTTGAAGGTTCAAATTTAATTAAATGGATAGAGAAATAATAAAAAGAGGGAAAAAATTATTTACTTTCAGTTAGAAATTTTAAATTTACTTGTCAGTTTAATTAATTCATAAATATTGAATATTATATATTAAGAGTATCGGACAAAATTGTAAATATATTATGTTAGGGTGTCATTTTATAAACAATCAAGTCTGTTTTGTCCCACAGTATTACTTGGTTATTCCTTCCTGATGATAAAATCCAGGTAAGTGAATTTTTAAGAATGACAAGGGATAAGGAATTTTATGACCAAAACAATGATAGCTTTTTTCTAGATTAAAAGTGAAGAAATTAAAAGCAAAACTTGTTTAATGTTATTTAATTTTATATAAAAACAGACGAATCAAAACATTTTCTTTTACTTTTTCATAAAGTATTATAGACTGAATAAAAAAAAATCAAATAATTGTATTATTCTTGTGCTGTATCTGAGAAATTTTTACCCGAAAAATATTACTACAAAAAACTGCTAACATTTTCCTAACCGCAGGAAATATTTGATAAATTTCCAAACTCAAAAAGATTACGCTTATTGAGACGCTGCACAGTATATGTAGTGTGGCCGAAAACACTCGTTGTGGGCAAAAGTCTGCCTATAAGCCAATTTTCAATGGATTTTTTTTAAATGATCGTCAGACTTCCAGTATAACGAGTCGGTGCAGAAAATTCACTTTGGCAAACAAACATTTTTTGTTTAACAGTAAAATAAACAATATTTGTTTCCTAACTTCTCAGATGTAGCTTTTTTTTGGATCTTAAAATTGTCTGAAGAAGAGCTTAAGGCAGTGTGATAACTACCTAGCAATAAATTTCAGTAGGTTAGGGTAAGAAGAACAATTTTCTATAATGTTTTAAACAAATTATCGAACGAAGGCCATTTGCATGTGATTCGAAATCACTAGTTATTTGAAATTTATACTTTTTTATATAAAATATGAGAGAAATTAATTCCTAAATGTGACTAGTTAGGAATAGTTGCTGTTTGACAATTACTTAAATAATTTTTATAAACAAATACATAGTGTTCGTATGTCACAATGAATTGGCTCATCTTTTTGCATAATCAGCCAAAAATGTCTTGCCAATGAATAATTGCGGTCTTTTTTCTCAAATGAACGACAACTGTAAATTATTTAAACAATATTTATAAACAAATTCATATTTTCAACATTATTCCGCGAATATGCCCAATTTTTTTGTTGCGGAACCAAAAAAAAATGTATTGCCAGTGACTCCTAAGTGTAATTTTATTCAAATTGATAAAAAAATTATTATTATGCAATTTTCATAAATACATGCACATTTTTACCATTTTTCGAATAATGGACTCCATTTTTGAAGCGAAATCAACTAAAAAAGTATTGCGAATGACTCTCTGCTATGATACTTTGCCAATAGACATGAACAGTTCATTATTTATACAATTTTTATAAAGATGTGCCAACAACTCCTTATCACATTTCTCCAATTAACATAAAATGTTGATTATTAAAACAATATGTATCAACAAATTTTTGTCAATTTGCAAAGTATCATAGAGGGAACTCTATTTAAATATCTTTCATGAGCTTGGCTAGTCGTCCAGAATTTTCGGGACGACTAGGCTATCACCTTTTCCAACTGCCCAAATTTTTCGCGACGGCTAGACAAAGTCTTATAAATATTGTTTAAATAATCCAAATTTCTTGTTAATTTGACAAATATGATAAGAAGGAGTTATTGGTATGACATTTCTTGTTGACTGCGCAAAAACATATTTATCATGGAAAAATGGTAAACATGAATTTGCTTATAAATATTGTTTGAATAATCGAAAGTACTTGTTAATTGTACAAATAGCATAACAGAGAGTCGTTGGCAGTACATTTTTAGTTCATTTCGTTCAGAAAATGCAGCCCATTCTAGAAAAAATTGTCAAAATGTGCATTTATTTATGAAAATTGTTTGAATAATTATTATTTTCCATCAATTTTAATAAAATTACAGCTAGGTGTCACTGGGTCAGTGGCGGAATGGGTACCTTGGGGCGTCCGCGGGAAGTAGATATGTAGGGGCGCCTTCCTGAAAAAAAGGCAGAAACCACCGCATTGTTTGTTGTGCCACTTTTATCAAGATTTTTTTATTTTCATTAACAAACATATTTTCCACGACACATCAGTAGTATATAGATGCCTTAGGGTCCACTGTCACTGACAATACATTTTTAGTTATAGACCTGGAAAAATTGGGCCTATTCGTGGAATAATGTTGAAAAACTGAATTTGTATATAAACATTGTTTAAATACTTAACAGTTGTTAATTTGCAAAAAGTGACAGCAAGGAGTTATTGGCAAGACATTTTTTGTTGATTCTGCAAAAAATTGAGTCTATTTATTGTGCCATACGAAAACTGTGCATTTGTTTATAAAAATTGTTTGAATCATTGTCAAACAACAGGTATTCTTAATTAATTGCAATTAGGTAGTAATTTTTCTCATATTTTATATAAAAACTATAAATTTCAAACAATCAATCATTGCGAAACACGAAAAAAATGGCTTTCGTTCATTAATTTGTTTAAAACATTATAAACCACTTTTTTTATTTTAATCTACTCGAAATTACTGCTAAATAGTTATTACAGTGACTCAAGCTCTTCTTCAGTCTCTTTGAAGATCTTAGAAAAAAGTACATCTGAAAAGAGAGGAAAAAATATTGTTTACATTTGGCGGCTTTAAAAAAGAATTTGTTTAAGTAAATAACATTTGTGTCACTCAGAGCCTCTAGTGTCAGAAGATTGCTTCTTGACACAAATGGAATTTCCTCTTGAATTTATGGTTAAAATAATTTATTTGATTAATTAATGTATTTATTATTAATAACTTTGTGTAAAAATATATTAAAGTGATTCAAAACAAAATAGACAAGAGGACGATGATTTTGTTTCAAGAAAAATTTTTCTCGTTGTGTGTTTAGTAAACCAAACTCGCTTGATTCAATCAAACAATGTTTTTATTGATTCGTTTTATTAATTTTACTAAATACACTGAATTACTTATACTTGGTAAAATTATCCAAAAGTATTGGTGAAGTCAACAACATTTTTATGAAAAAAGTATTGTTCGGTAAAACAAAAATGTTGTGACCAATATACTTAGGCAATAGCTCTATTCTTAATTTGAGAATAGGTAAGTAAGTAATTTTATCACTATTTTGCTATTAATTAAAATAAGAAGTTGTTCTGCTTACTTTGAATTTAAACTTCTTGTGTGAAGTACGTATTAGAAACCTAGTAAAAATTTAATTAATCGGAAATTATATTTCAACCGAGAGTAAAAGTTGTTAAGGGATCAAAGTATTGCAGAAGACGTAAAAGTTCGATTTCCTTATACCAGCAAAGCACAGGCAATTATTGCGTGAAACTGCAGCTGCATCTTGGAACCCATCAGCTATCATTTATCGCTTAACTTATTATTTATCAATTCGTTGCGCAAAATCGATTCCATTCTTGATTATAATTTTGACACGCAGCTTTCATTTGCATATGCGCGCAGTAAGACTTGTATAGATTTGGAAGTATGATAGTTACTTGTGACCGTTAAGAGAATTCACTTTCAGCTGTTATTATTGCCGTTCCACTCCTCACAACAGACGAATGGACAAACAAAAAGAGCTCAAAAAAGGGAAAATCGGGTAACTTTTTCACAAAAAGAGTGAAAATATGGAATAATTAAACATTTTGTTTACACGTAGAGAAGAAGAAATAGCCTTTTTATAAGAAATGTTCCATTTTTAAATAGTTTTAAATGACTTTTTAATCATTCCTGCCATTGAAGAATTTATTATTTTAAACTAGGTATACTTAGGAAATTGGAAATCCATTCACGGCGGTATGAAAGTAAAAAAAAAAGTTAAATAAACAAGTTGTTGTTTGGTTAAAAATGAACTTTCCTACATTAAAAAGTAGATATGAAGATATGATATCACAAATGCATATATGCTGTCGTGTGCATGCATAGCGTCGTCTACACTCTACAAAAATACGTCTACTGTAAACAGTAAACACGTCTATGATCCGAGGCGAGTGCCTTCGAGTGACGACGATTATCGCATCTGTTTACATTACCGATTAAAAGATTTACACTGATAAGTTACTGGGACCGTACAGAATTCGGCTGGGGCTCATTTCTGTTTTTTGAAAAATTTATTTGATCTTAATAAATTTTGATGAATTCATTCTGTGCTCTTTTTTTTTTTATTTTTTCAAAGTTTGGATAGCTTTTAGGCCAATTAAATTTTTTTTTTACAATTTCAACTAGGTTTTTTTTATTATAATTATAAATAATGGAAAAATATGAATATTTAGAAAAGGTCGCTTTGTAAATTTCGAAGAATTATTGATTATTTAAAAAATTTTCATAAACAAATTAAGATCTTGGTCTTTTTTCAATTAGTTTAGGGTATCAAGAAAGAATGCATTTCCAATAATTCAAGAGTGTGGCTATTTTTCAAGGAATAGGCACAATTTGTTTACAAAGTCAACTACGAATGTCTTTACGATGACTCTTAGGTTGCTTTGTAAATTTACAATAATTATTAATAATTTAAACAATTTTAATTAGAAAATTCAGTTTGGTTATTTTTCAACGAATATGCTCAATTTGTTAACGGAATCAACAAAGAATGTATTTACAATAAGTCTTTCTTGAGTTACTCTGCATTATACCATTAAGCCTTTTCCCTTCCGGGGTAGGCGTGACTTGTTCGGTTGGAAAGTAGTGAAATAGGTATATAGGTATGAGGTTGATCGGTATATGGGTATAGGGTGGATGGGTATGTAGGTGTTATGTATAGATGTTTTAGATTGATCTGGAGTTCTCGTGTTATTTATATAAATGACACGTTCACTCCGCAACACTGCTCCGACCCAGGTTGCTGATCAATCTCTCTAGCGATCACCCCAAGTGAGGAGCCTCACAAAATTATTATGTATGGTTCCCCACCTGGGCCCATTAGTATCCAAGGTCTTTGTTTCAGGCATCATTCACTCTATTGTCACTCTGTTTATAAACTATTTGTCGCCACATATTTCTGTCCTGGCATACTACTCTAGCTTCATTCACGTCCATGCATTTTTTCATGCAGGCTCTTGTATTTCTATCGCTTCTTATGTCTCTTCGTATTAGTGTCTCATTCACAGATTCTAACCATTCTTTCGGCGGTCTACCTCTGGGCATTTTGCCATTTACTTTACCTTTATACACTTACTTGGTCAGTCGTTCATCTTTCATTCTTTCAAGATGTCCGAACCACCTTAGCTGATTTCTTTCCCATATGTCAACTAGTGTCTCCCCTGTACCACATTCTTCGAGGATTGTCTCGTTTCGTACTTTGTCCATCAGTGTTTTCCCGCATATTATGCGCAGAGGTTTCATGCCGATCGCGTTGATTTTACTCCTGTCTTTTTCTTGACAGGTCCATGTCTCGCTACCGTATAGTACAGTCGGTACGAAAATAGAGTTATGTATGGCCATTTTAGCTTTTTTTGATATGTTTTTATTTGTGAGGATGGACCTTGCTCTACCGATAACCTGCTTACCCTTATTTATGCGCATATCTAATTCCCCATCTATTTTTCCGTCGTTAGTGAATAGACTACCTAGATATACGTACTTGTCAACTTGTTCTAATTTCTCATCATTTAGGACTATGTTGCATATTGTTTTCTCACTTTTTCCCTCAAACACCATGACTTTCGTTTTATTCACGTTAATTTTGAGGTCCATGTTCTTCATGCTTGTATTAAGTTTATTCAACATTCTTTGCAAGTCTTCGACTGATTGTGCCATAACAATCTTGTCATCCGCGAAAGCCAACCCACGTACCTTGACGGTTTCGAGATCTACACCTTTTTCGTCGAAGAGGGCAGTTCTAAGACACTTATCCATGAATATGATAAAAAGCCACGAGGACATAACGCATCCTTGTTTCACGCCTTGCATAATATCGAACCATTCACTCTTTTTCCCATTTACCCTTACACTCACTTTACTACCTGTATATATTGTTTTTATTGCTTGTAGGAGCCCTCCATTCACTCCATACTCTTTAAGGACTTCCCAAAGTTTACTTCTATTTACCATGTCGAAAGCTTTTTCTAGGTCAATAAATGCACAGAAAACTTTCTTCCCTACTCTCAAGCTTTTTTCTGTGATCTGTCTTAGGCTAAATATCTGATCTGTACATGATCTTCCTGGCATAAATCCACTTTGGACTTCCCATATCTTCTCTTCTGTAATTTCCATTACCCTACGAATAATTACTTTTGAGTATATTTTACTTACGGTACTTAGTAGACTGATACCTTTGTAATTACTGCAGTTGCTTTTATCTCCTTTTCTTTTGTATATTGGTACGATAATCGCTTTTCTCCAATCGTCTGGGACTTCTCCCGTTTCGATACATAAATTTATTAATTCGCACAACCTGTGAGGTATGTACTCGCCACCGTATTTAAGCATTTCAGCGCTAATATTGTCTATACCCGCAGCCTTACCGTTTTTCAAGTTCTTAATTATATCTCTGACCTCAGTGACACAGACTTTTTCAATTGGGTTTTCTAATGCATTATCTTCTATGTCGCAGTTTTGTTGTCCGATATTTTCACCTCCCAATAGTTCTTTGAAAGACTCTTTCAAAGCGTCTACTATTCCGTCTATATCATATAGCATTTCGCCTTTGCTGTTTCTCATGCTAGCAAACTCTGTACTTTTAATTTCCTTCAACTGTTTATATAATAGTTTCATAATTCCTTCAAAGCAGTTTATTATTTTATTTTCTTCTTCTGTTCTGATTTTCTCTTTACTCTCTTTGACTAGTCGTTTAACTTTCCTATTTTTGTGTCTGTAATCATTTTTCAGTCTAGTTCTCTCCTCATCGCTAAGACCTGTCATGTTCAGTGTTTTATTGTGCGCTTCTTTCTTTTCTTTTTGGGCTGCCGCAATTTCATCGTTCCACCACGCATCGTCAGACTTTCTTCCTACAACCGCTGTACCACATACTTCGGTCGCAGTTTTGACAATGACATCCCGTAATAAAGTCCACGCGCCCTCTATATCTTTATTGCTTATAAGCGCTTCCCACGTTGCCCTATCTATGCTTTCAGTTAACCCCTTTTTAAAATCTGTTTGCACTTCTTGTCTCTGTAAATTTTCAATTTTTATTCGTGTTTGTTTCGTTTTCTTTGTTTTCTTTGTTCTCCATCCCCGCCCTAAGTTTATTTTGCAGACTAAAAGGTAATGATCAGAATTGCATTCGGAACCCCTCATGACTCTTGTATCTTTAACTAGTTCTCTTAATCTTTCATCCGCAATAACAAAGTCAATTATGCTGTGGATATTTCCTTTGCGCCAGGTGTACATGTGGATCATTTTATGTCTAAACCAAGTATTTGTAATAAATAGGCCCTTTTCTAAGCATAAACTAACTAGCTTTTCCCCGTTATAATTTTTTCTTGTTGGATCTCCAAAATTACCTAGCACCCTTTCTGTATCTGTATTCTGACTGCAAATTTACAATAACTATTATTTATTCAAACATATTTTGAAAACATATTCAGAGTTTGGCTATTTTTCAAGAATTAGGCACAATTTGTTTACGGGGTGAACTAAAAATGGCTTTCAGATGCCCCTTTTCTATATTTCTTAGTAAATTCACAAGAATTATTGATAATTTGAACAATTTTCATAACAATATGTAGAGTTTGGCTATTCTTCAACAAATAGGCTCAATTTGTGTACATAATTAACTAAGAATATCTTTCCAATGACTGTTTTGTATGATGCTTTGCAAATTTACAAAAATTATTAATTATTTAAACAATTTTCAGAAACGAATTAGGAGATTAGACATTTTTCAACGAATAGGATCGATTCGTTTAAGGAATCGACAAAGAATGTATTTCCAATAAGTCTTTCCTACGTTACTTTGCAAATTTACAATAACTATAATTTATTTGAACATTTTTCATAAACATGTTCAGAGCTTGGCTATTTTTCAAGAAATAGGTACAATTTGTTTACGGAATGAACTAAGAATGTCTTTCCAAATATTCTTTTCTATATTGCTTTGTATATTAACAAGAATTAATAATAATTTAAACAATTTTAATTTTAAAATTCAGAGTTTGGCTATTCTTCAACAAATAGGCTTATTTTATTTACATAATTAACTGAAAATATTTTTCAAATTACTTTTGTGCATGATGATTTGCAGATTACCAAGAATTATTAATTATTTAAACAATTTTTATAAGCGAATTAGGAGCTTAGATATTTTTTAACGAATAGGATCGATTAGTTTAGGGAATCAAGAAAGAATGTATTTACAATAAGTCTTTCCTACGTTACTTTGCCAATTTCAAGTAATTATTAATTATTAGAAAATTTTTTATAAACATATTCAAAGTTTGGCTATTTTTCAAGGAATAAGCACAATTTATTTACGGAGTCAACTATGAATGCATTCCTGATGATTATTCTCTATGTTGCTTGGTAATTTCACAGGAATTATTAATGATTTAAACAATTTGTATTACAAAATTAAGATTTTGGCTATTTGTGAACGGAAGGCTACATTTTATTACAGAACTACATAAGAATATCTTTCCGATGATGTTTTTCTGAGATACTTTGAATATTCCAAAGTGATAATTATTATTTAAAGAATTTTTATAAAAAAATTGAGAGTTCAGATATTTCTAAATGAATAAGTTCAATTTGTTTACGGAGTCAATTAAGAAAGTATTTTCAATTACAATTTCCTACGATATTTTATAATAATTAATAATCGTTTAAACAATTTTCATGAAAAAAATTTAGTTTGGCTATTTTCAAAGGAATAGGCTCAATTTGTTAACGGAAGCAACAAAGTGTGTATTTCAAATAAGTCTTTCCTACGTTAAATTGCACATTTACAATAATTATTAATTATTTAAACAACTTTAAGGAATATATTCAGAGTTTGACTATTTCTAAACGAATAAGGCCAACTTTTCACAGAATGAACTAAGCATTAAACAAGCATACAAATTTTATGATGGTAAAAACTTACATTTTCATTAATTTCAGTTATCAAGATTTTCTGGAATAATTTTTCTCTTGCAATATACGTTTTCGTATATTTTACTGTGATCCAGCACTTAATCGAACATATAACTGTCAGACTACTCCACTGTGTATGGGCGTGTGAAAATTTTATTTCTTGATACTAGTGAAAATTATAAAAAGAAGTTTGATTTAAATCAGCACGAATACAGTACTTTACAAGTTACTTTTACAAATAAAAAAAAATTTTACTTAATTTTATTTTACAATTTTAAAAAAATTTAGCACGCTCGAGTACATTCCACGATTTCAAAATAATTCCCTGACATTTCCAGGTTTTTCCAGGTGAGTAGACATCCTGTTGCATAATATTGACGATTATATTAAATGTACCGAATATTAATCTCTATGACTGTGGTAGTTTAATGATACTATATTATTTCATGTACTTAATAATTAAATTACACGCGAGATTATACGCATATTTAACTGAATTAATCCACTTTAAGAAAGAGTAATCTGTATACATTACTATGAACAAGATATAACGGTATATTTAAGCATAAAATATTGTATACCTAAAAATATTTTTATGGGACGTTTTATAGGCACTCTATCAGGCTTGTGGTTGATCGGAAACCCAGTTTCACGATGAAATATTATTATTACGATGTTGCATATCGCAATTCGCTTCATTTGACAGTTATAGGAATCCATCTCGTTGAAACTTCCAGTTGTAAACTGTATTTATCACCAACCGATAACATGAAAAATTTCGAAAATTATAAAACAGAATATATATAAATTTTATCATACACGGAAAGCACTTTAATATTGCATAGTTGAAACTGTTTTGTTGGGTAAATAAAAACGGTTGTTGGTATTTGTGAAGACGCATTTTTCTTTGTTCAACAAATTTTTGGTAATTGTTTTGATTTGAATTATCGCAAATATACATTGTTAATATTAACTAAGCACGTTTATTGTTCTCTCAAGTAGATAGACAGGGCCGGTAATTATAAAGATTCCTACTTTACCGACCTCGAGCCCGTTCGACAGCTAAAGTGGTTTGTATCTGTCATGATTTGCGTAGTTCTAAATTAAAATGCATTTCATTTAAAGTTTTACATTCGTTCTTTACAGACATCTTTAATCTCTCTATTATTTGATCTTCTGAGGTTGCAGCATGCTATCTTAAAAGATATTACACTTATTTTAATTGCTTCCTCATAGATAATAAATTAAATAAAAAACTTCCTGTTTTTATTTATTTAATGCGAAAAAGATGCAAGTTTATAATTTTAATTTGATATGAGCTAAGTATGACATTCTGCTTTCATCTATAAATTCAATTCCTTATATTTAATTGATGGTATAAATAATATTTTTTATAATGTGCAATTCTGTGTCACCCTTAAAGCTTCAGCTGTATAGTTCTGCGAAAACAAGGATGACTTATTGCTTCCTTATATAGATAATACAATTAATTTAATAATTCCTGTCTTTATTTATTTATTTACTGCGCAGAGGGTGGTTTATATAATTATAATTTCATATGGATTAAGTATGATATTCAATATCCAGAATATTTCATACGTTGTTTTAAATGTATTTGTCAACTTGAACGAAATTTTCTAAGGCAAGGATCCTTTAATTGAATAATCAACCCAAAAAAATGTTTCAAACAATATTTTTTACATACATTTCATAAAGCCCTTTTTTAATATTGAACATATAGAAATATTTTCCAGAATTATCTCTGTATAAAAATCATTGATTTCTTAGCTGTAAATTTTAAAATGAAGATAATCCTTTTCACGGAATTTCTCTTGTTAAGATATATGCATAAGAAGAGACGCGTTCAGCAAGTGAGCACTAAATCTGATTCTCTTTTTAGCATTCAAGTTCTGTTTCCGGTACAAAGTGACTTTATTGCGCATATAAAATGCGCCGTAGAGGACTACCTCCCTTCGTGTTGGAGGGTCGGGGGCGATAGTGCTTTGTATCGCTCCCGAGCAACAATTTGCTCTCGTAGCCTCTTTCTATGAATAAATTATATCCCTCGAACTCGAATGCGAAAAGTCTAGAGAACGTTTGCAGGTGCGGATGCTCTCACGCGCCGGGGTCTTCTGTTCGAGTGCTCGACACTTATGTATTTTATTGAGCTGTAAAAACGTTGTTATTTATGAACAAAGTTTTACTGCACCTACGGAAGAGAGACTCCCTCGAATAAATAATCGAGGGTTGCATGTTCTTAAATACCTTCTAATTTAAATAAGAATAAATTGTCGTAGGGGAGCGGCGCCTAATGTGACGCACCAAAATCTATCGCTCAATATATTGAATAATATAGGCAATTTCTATGTACGAAATCAGAGCGGCCATACAAACTTCAAAACAAAATTCCAGGTTATACAGCCAAATAGTTAACTTTAAAGCAAAAGAGAATTTTCAACCTAAGAAATGAATCTTTAATCAAATAATTGAATTTTCAAGCAAAAAGACGAATCTTTCAGAAGACTTTTCGATGAAAATGAATTCAATTTCAACGAAAAAAGACGATTGTTCAACAAAAAATTTGGATTTTCGACCACAAAAGATACATTTTTAACAAAATAGTTCAATTTTCAATAAAATTATGAAACTTTCCACCAAATAGTAGAATTTTTATCCAAACAAGATAAATTCTGAACCAAAAATACAAGAGTAGACTATTCAAATAAAAATAATTAACTTTCAACCAAAAAAGTTGACTTTTTAAGAAAATAGTTGAATTTTCAAAAACATAATTAAATTTTCAACCAAATAGTAGCCTTACATTCTTAAATATATAGTATTAAAAGAAAATTCCTTTTTGACGAAACATTATCCATAAAATCTCATGTATAAAATGATCTTCGATATTTTCACGAACATGGTTGGTAACACCAAGCATAAGTCCAAACACATTTTTTTCAATGAGCGAAAAGATATTTATTGTAAATGAAGAAAATATTTTGCTGAAAATATTTTATTATTAGAAAATTGCATGTAAGTATGGCTCGCGACACTAGGTACTCGTACATAGTCGTGTACGTATTATTAAGATTAAACACAAAAGCATCCACAAGTCTTCATAATATTGATAAGAAATAGATTTATAAGTTTACTGCCAAATACTTTATTTTTCATTGCTTTTGTCCCATTTTAATGATAACTACAAAACGTCAAACAATTACTTGACTAAACTTTTTAGGATTAGCATGTAACAATTACTTTAAATGGGATAATTTTTGCTCGGTTTTCACTTAATACATAAATAGAATCAATCATGTGTCCTAAGTTCTTTCAGAATGCATTAATATCTTTAAATACAAGTGCGCCACATTATTAGCCACTCTCTTGGTAAAAGAAGAACGCAGAGTTTTTTTTTACTGCAAAATTACAGATAACAAGGAATCTTTTCCCCTATAAAACATACAATTTTGTAGATCTCACAAACTCGAATGCATAAAACTGACAGAATCTATATTTTCCAACATCCTCAATTTCTTTCGGTGAATACTCCATTCTCACGGAAGAATTGAATCGACATCTCTATCCGGAAGGACTCAGCAAAACAGTCAGGAGAAGATACCCCTGGATGAGTGTTTTCTGGAAGTTTATTTTCGTGCTAGGTGCATCCAATTTTAAATTGCACACAGAGCGAACGCACATCGCCTTTCTTTTCCTCTTTGCTGGCTCGTGCAATTCCACCTCTGGGTGGGTACTTAATCGTACACGAGTTACATGTTTCGTGTCCTACGGGATGAAAAGACAGGGTGTGCGACTGCAATAAAACTCGCATGTGCAAAATCAATTTCAGTTTATGGTTAGATGCTCTGCCATAGATTGAAGATATTCCACCGCGCGCGATGAATTTATTGCTTCCTCAAATGATCAACGTTCAGACACGGAAATTATGGTCATAAATGCACCATGTGCGGAGTGTAACCTAATTTCGTTGTGATCTTGTTTTTACAGAAATATGGCGAATACATTGTTTAAATTGACCATGCACGTTTAGCGTTCTCTCAAATAGATAGGAAGGGCCGGTTCTGGATCAAGATTCCTACCTTACCGATATCGAGACCGTTCGACAGCTAAAATGGTTCGTGTCCGTGCTAAGTTTAGGTATTCTAAGCGAGGGGTGCACAACTCGATCGATGGACTATACATTGACTTTGAGTGCTCTAATCTTTTATTTTAGCCGTGCTTTGGTTGGGTCCTGATTAGCATAAAAGGACCGAAAAATTTTAGTCAGGAACTGGTTGGGTCTTAGTCAGCATACCCCAACTGCAATTTCTGAAGATGGCGCTGCATTATATAATGCAGTGATTGTGAAAATGTGATTTAATTATAACAATAATCAAAATAAATTATGCTGCAAATCCCTATTGAAAGATTTTCCAATATTGTTTGTTCGTGACTTTAAAATTCTTTAATTTCAATCGCTTTCGTTTTAAAATTGTATAATTTTCAACGATTTCAATTTGAAATCACAATGTTCTAATTTCAAGTTATTTTACTTGGATTTTGGACGGATTATCTATTTCAATCTCCTGCAACATTAATTTATTCACTTTTTAATGCTTCAAACTTTAAAATTCTCAAATTGTTTCAATTTTGAAAAAAAAACTTAATAATAAATTATTCAATTATATCAAGACATTCACTTATATTTATCTACGCGTGCCAAAAGTATCCTTAATCACAGACTGAAGTGATAAACATTAATCGAAACTATACATTAACAATCACGAGTATCTTACCATATAGTTTCCCTTAAACAAGATAAAAACTAACGGTATGCTTGATAAGATAAGCCAAGATGAAGTAATTTTGTCAATGTTTTAGGTAGATATTGCAAAAAAGTGCAAATTTCAAGTTTTTCTTAAAATATAAATGAAATGTAATATAATGAACAATTTCGAAGTTCTTGGTATCGTACTGAAGAAAATTATTTGTTTTTTTTTAAATTTTATTATATTAAATTTCATTTAAATTTTTAGGAAAAATGTAAATTTGCACTATTTTTACTATATTCTCTAAAAATTGAGAAAATGCCTACATTCTGGCTCATTTTATATAGAATTCTGATAGCTTGCAATCTATTTAAGCGAATTAATTTTAACTCGTATAATTAACATTAAAAGAAATTAGGATCAGTACTGTATAGTAGAGTGGGTAAAAGCTGCATTTGCCCAACAGTAGTAAATAAAAACAAAAAATTTTTGCTCAAGTTGAAACTTTCTTAAAGTATTAACAAAGAAACGTTTTTTTTGACTGTGTGAACTGCCTTTTTTTAATGTAAACATGTCTTGCAAGATGACAAAATAATGACATGCTTCTTCGATGACAGTTGAAAAATTTCAAGAACGACATGTCCGCTACTCGAAAAAAGGTGTTTTCGGCCAACTCTACTGTATATGCGTATATATAATTGAAAATCGATTAACTTTGATGATATTATACGCGACACAAACAGCTTTTCCTCTCTGATTCTCGTTAAAAAAATAAAATGAAGCTAACTTCATCTTCTTTTTTTCTACTCTGTTAGACGAAACGTGGATTTTTCGATAAAATAAAAAAATGTCCGATCCTAAATAAAATTCTCGGTGTTTTCCCGATTTCTCGGTCCGCTAGGCAACCTGACTGTACAGTAGGGTGGGTCGAAAATAAATACTTTTGAAATTCGAAATCGCTTCAAAGCGGAAAACTAGCGAATTGGGGTCCTAAAAAAGTATAATTGATTTGGAATCGATCGACATGCAGCTTGGTTACTTGCGCTCGAAAAAAAGGTTTAAAAAATTTCTTGTTTGTAGAGTTTTTCAATTTTATTGAGTTTCAATTTTTTTCTACATACCTGGAGGTCAAAAAGGTCTTCTAAATTTTTTTCAGATTTTAATCTGTCATTCTCTGAGAGATAATACCTATTTAATTTACCATTGTTTTCGGAAATTTTTTTAACACGTTTGCAAGCAGGAGGAGAATTATTTGAGGTACATGAAAACTTTTTAGTAACAAAATTGCATTAGAAAAAAAATCCTCAAGGCCCAGGAAACGAAATTGGCAATACAGCGAAGTTTGTAAATGCTGATTTTGATATTTTGTGAACTTATCTTCATAACTTGTACTTAAACATTTTTGTGAGCATGTGTGGGTTTTTTAAACAGAGAAATACACTAGGGAAAACATCCACAAGACCCAGAAATCGTTATAGGCAATACAGCGAATTAAAAAATTTTTGATTTTGGTATTTTATGAACTTATCTTCATAACATGTAGTTTAAATATTTTTTTGCAACACCCACCTCTAAAGTTCACGTTTGCATGCATGTAGATGGTGCCTAAAGGACCTTATTTGAGCAGACTGTGCGCGAAACAATTTTCGCGTATGCGCAGTTTGAAGATGGCTTACTTTAGACACTGGTGAAAAAGCTGCGCATGCGCACATTCAAGATGAGGTACTTTAGACACTGGCAAAGGTAACTTTAAACACGCTTCGTGTGCTAACCACCGACTCATGCTTCGAGCCTCCGGGCTATGCTGCAATATTCACACTCGCACACAATCACCTATTTTACGCACTTGTATCACAAATAACTATTGTGAGCATGTGTGGGTTTTTTAAACATAGAAACACAATAGAAAAAGAATCCACAAGACCCAGGAATTATCTTTATAACTCGTAGTTTAAACATTTTTCTGAACATATATATTTTTTTAAATATAGAAATACACTTAAAAAATCTAAAAGACCCAGGAATCGAAATTAAATGACCGCAAATTTTTTTATTTCGGAATTTTGTAGTGAACAGAATTTTTTTTTTTATTTATAAGTATAACATTTTTCGAGCTTCCGTGGAATTTTTAAGGGTAGAAATATACCACAAAAAATTCGGCAAGATCCACAAATCTTAATTGAGATTTGCTGTAATTCCAATTTCGATTCCTAGATCTTGTCGATTTTTTTTCAGTGTATTTCTATGTTTTAAAACCCACACATGCTCAGAAAAATGTTTACACTACAAGTTATAAAGATAAGTTTATAAAATACCAAAATAAATTTTTTTTAAATTTGCTGTATTGCCAAGTTCGATTCCTGGGTCTTGTGGATTTTTTTTCTAGTGTATTTTTATGTTTGAAAAACCTACACATGCTGACAAAAATGTTCAACTAAAAGTTATGAAGATAAGATCACAAAATACTAAAATCAAAATTTAAAAAATTCGCTGTATTGCCAATTTCGATTCGTGGGTCTTGAGGTTTTCTTTCTAATGCAATTTTGTCACTAAAAAGTTTTCATGTACCTCAAATAATTTTCCTCCTACTTGCAAACGTGTTAAAAAAATTTCCAAAAACAATGGTAAATTAAATAGGAATTATCTCTTAGAAAATGATAGATAAAAATCCGGAAAAAATTGAGAAGACTTTTTTGACCTCCAGGTATGCAGAAAAAAATTGAAACTCAATAAAATTGAAAAACTCTACAAACAAGAAATTTTTTAAACCTTTTTTTCGAGGGCGGGTAACCAAGCTGCATGTCGACCGATTCCAAATTAGTTATACTTTTTTAGGACCCCAATACACTACTTTTCCGCGTTGTAGCGATTTCGAATTCCAAAAGTATTCATTTTCGACCCACCCTACTGTACAGTTACCATTTTATGATTTATAACTTCTGGGAATGTTTCTTATTTCTTTTTAACAAAATTTCCGATTTACAGCCTTTGTTTTAAAATGAGATAGACTATCTATTTTTCTAGTTGTTGAAGGACCGTAAAAATGGGAAATAAACTACCGTCCGACAAGATTGCTTTAGAATGATACACTTCAATAATACACAAGAAACGCAGTTGATCGTAAAAAAAACTTGTTTCTCGATCAAGGATTGCAAAAAGTGAACAGCCGAACGGCATTTCTTCTTCTTTTATAGATTTTTTCTTCTGATCGCTACTGTAATTTCGAACGAATTTGAACTCGGGAAAGCATCGCGGACGAAAACAGGCAAACTCGCATTAATCTTGCGCGGTGTTACCAAAGGCAATATTAGTTCCTACAGAGTGCCGGGGCAAACAACTCTAGCAAGATCGGCTGCTTTGTTTCCATGTTCCAAGAGTTTCGTCGTGAAATCTTACTTTTTCATTTTTCTGCGAAATCTCTTTTTATGAAGTCTAAATCTTAGAGAATTTACATATGTAAGACAGGGTGGCCGAAAAACTTCATTTTCAAAAGTCCCCGAGTTTTCCCTGATATTTACCTGATCATTGTCATGTAACATTCTTAACATAGAATCTTTTATAAATGGAATACAACCATTTTGAAATGAAATTTATAAATTTGAAATTTATTATTCTCAGATAGCCTAATTTATTTGAAGTAAGTCAAAAAGCGATCTATTTAAACCGAAAAAGTTACAAAAGTGACTAGTTTCTAACCCAAAAAATGACTAATGTCCATTAATAATGTAACTAATGGGACTAATAAGACTTCAAAACAATGCAAGTTAAATTTTTTTTTAAATTTAAATCAATTGCAAAAAAAAACTAAAAAATTCAATTTGTTTAAGTGAAATTAAAGTAAAAGTAGAGCATTTTAAGGGAAATGAGAAGAACTCGATGCAACCCATAAAAATTCAATGTGAATTCCAAATATTTTCAAATCTTACAGGATCTGTAAAATCATTCCATATCTTCCAAAATTCTAATAAAATCTTTGCAACCGCATTTTTTAAATTCCTGAAAATCATTAAAATCCTTTCCTGATAACTTGAAATTTTTCTAAATCTTTTAAGGACGCCTTGAGATTTGTTAAATACCGTAAAATATTTTTAAAAAACCTTTTAATATCGTTCAAAATATTGAACGATATTAAAAATTTCCTTGAATCTTTTAAATCATAAGGAAGTATTGCTAATCCTTTCAAATTCCATTAAATTTCTGATATAAATTAAAAATTCCTTGGAATATTTTAAAACACGCCAAAACATTTCAGATGCTTTAAAATATTTTGAAATCCCTTGAAATATAATTTCCTTCGAAAGCACTTTAAATTATGGAAATCTGTTACAAATACCTTAAGATATTTCAAATCCTTTAAAATCTTTTGAAATTTTTTTAAGCTCTTAGTAATTTCTTGTAATATTTGAAAATAACCTAAAACCTTCACAATTCTAATAGCTGGAAAATCTTCAAATACTTTGTTAAGACATTGAAATATTTGAAAATCTGTGAAACCCTATGAAATATCTCAATTCTTGTGAGTAAATTCTTTTAAAATCATTAAAATATTATTATTACAGTGAAATTACATGAAATGTGATATTTCCTGAAATCATAGAATATTTATGAAAATATCTGGAGAGCTTTAAAAACCCCTTAACATAACTTAAACCTTCGGAAATCGTTTAAAATCCCTTGAAATCTTTTAAAATATCCTATACCCTTTATAAGTCCTGTAAAATCGTTCCATATTTTCCGAAATTCTTTAAAACCTCATGCAATTTTTAAAAATTCTTTAAAATCATTCAAACCCTTGGAAATTCTTTCAAATCCTTTGGAATCTTTTGAAATCCCTTAAAATCCTTTAGAAAATACCCTAAAATGTTTTCAAAATGGAATACTTTCAAGTTAATGAAATCTACTATAAATTCTTAAAATAGTTTAAAATACCTTTCTTTCTTTGGTCTGAAGTATGTTAATTTACTACCTATATATATTATTTTTAAAATACCCTAAAATATTTCAACAGAATTCAAGAAAATTCAAAAATAGGTATCGACCTGAATTCAATAGTGGTTAACACATGGACAAAATCACATAATTAATTATGTGAATAAATTAACAAATAATTGAAATTCAGTTAAATATGAAATGCATTCTCAGTACTGTATTTAAATCACCTCTATATGCTGATTTCATTTCTCAAACTTATTTCTTAGCTTTACTTTCCGGGGTATAAAACGTGTTTCTTTTAGCAAAAATATTATCGATACAATTGTTTTTCTGATGAAATACTTCAAAACGGAGTTACTAAATAAAATATTGAATATTATAAACATCCCAAGTAAGAAGTGAAATTGTTAATTCTTTTGAATTCTTGAAAGTACCGAATTGGTTTTTATTAATAGATCAAACAGGAGGGTCAAGTTAGGCCTGGTTTTTGGGCCCAGTTACTTTTTCCATTAAATTCAAATTGAAAGTATGGAATAAACAATACGACAAATGAAAATTTAAATGATATATTTTTTGTTATACCTGATGTGTTTTTAGTAAAATAATGTTAAGATCTTACAAATTTTACTTTTGTGAAAGGATGTAATTTCAAAAATGGTAAAAACATGAAAAAGAAAATCAAGAACCATTTTGGAATCAAAATTACGATAATATAGCAAAAATCATTGGAATTCCGACTCAACATTAAAAAAGACTGATGACTGGATCAATAAGACCGGAATGAAAATACTTTTAAAAAATAGGAAACTACGTGCATTCCACATACTTGTACACTACAATGTAATCCGAAACAAGTCGGTAATTGGATTAATTATTGCAATCCATTCTCCATTTCACCTGTTCTCTTGTGATAGCATATGGCGATTTTATATATATATTATTGACTTCTTCCAAAGAGGATTAACGATTCTCTATTTCAATATGTTATATTCATTTATACAATTCACACAGATTTATTTTAATTTAAAACCAATTTTAAATTTATTAGTTTTACTCGTTACTCTGCACACGTGGAGGTATTATTACTTAGAGTTGACAATTTATATAACATTTTTCAACGATTCCTGATTTCTGCTGATAGAATGATTATCTCCAAAGAGAAAGTATAGAACTCTTTAAATCCTTTCTCGAGTTTTTAATGCTCAACTCATACTAAATTGCGCAGGATTTTATTTGCGAATAATTGTAAGAAGTAACCACAGAAGATCAACGCGAATTCAATTACACTCTCGACTGTCTTCATGTTTGAAAAAGAGAAATGTAAAAAGGGTATTACGTCGTAAGCAGCTTTTAAAATGAAGCTCTAATTGCTTCAGTGATGACGACCACAGTACTCAATTTAAACGAGATTTAAAACGATTTATCTTTTGCGAAAACTAATTGAAATAGCGTTACTCCGCACTTGGAAAGAGATTATATTTATTTAGAAAGTTACTAAATGTATCAAATTTTTACAATATATGAATATATATATATATATATATATATATATACCCTCTTTAAATTAGGGGAGACCACCCTACAATAGATAGTGGTCCTACAGTAGATAATCATTATTGCAAACATATGTAAAATAAAATAGAATAAATAATAATAAAAAATAAAATAATATTAAAACATGTAAAATACTTAATTTAATATCATTGATAGTTCAGCCACGATACGTGTTCATATGTTAAAATTAGAACTGATTATTTAATTTATATTTATGCTTATAATGAATGATTATTTACTGTAGGACCATTATATGTTGTACGGTGGTCTCCCCTATACATATTTAATCCATGTTATCAGAAAAGCAGAAATAAAGGTTTTAAAATATTTACATATTAAAAAAAATATTTCTAAAAATTAATAAGTGAAAACACACAGGCCCGTTCATATATTTGGGTTATATTCTAAGGAAAATTTACAATATGTATTTACAAACGAATTATTGACTATCATTCATTCAATCTTCATACATTTCACTTTAACTTACGAAAATTAAATAATTCATATTCAAGAATTTTTAATATGGAGAAAGTTTTATAATTTTCCAGAATGTAGTATGAAAAATTAACAAATTCGAATTTACAATTTAAAAATTAAATCATCTTTTACCCAGAATCGAGATGAAACCATTTCCAAATTGTTAACAGTTTAACACATTTATACACAATGTGCCAATATTTTTTTATTGTTTTAGTGATACAAACATCTCAAATATTTTTTCTGTAGAAGTTTACACAAGAAAAAAAGTTTGAATGTAAAAAAGATACTAATATTTCAATATTTCAAAGAGAGTGATTTTCAATTACAATTATTCCGAAATGTGTCTAATATTGGACAACTTGAAATCAAAATATTAGAAACTAAAAAATATATCATTGAACGAGTGCAGGATTTGAATGAATAAGTTAATATCTTCTATTTGGTTGAAAATTAACTTTCTTGTTGAAAATTGATATTTTTTGTAGAAAATTTAACTATTTCGTAGAAAATTCATTTTTTGGGTTATAAATCAATTTTTTCTACCTGAAAATTTAACGATTTCATTTTGGGTTGAAAAATTATCTTCAGGTGAAAATTCATCATTCTGGATTGGAAAAGAACTTCTTTTGTTGAAAATTCATCTTTACTGATTTAAAAATCAACTGCTTTCTAAAACATTCGACTTTTAAGCTTAAAAACTTAATTCTGAAGTTGAAAATTCGGCTTTTCATTTAGAAAATTAATCTTCTTTGATGATAATTCATCTAGTTGGTTAAGTATTTAGAATATTTTGTTGCAAATTCTTCTTTTTTCGTTGAATTCAACTGGTTAAAAATTTGATATACTTTTGTTAAAAAGTGATTTTTTTAACTTAAAATTTAACTATTCCATTTCTGCTTGAAGACTTATCTTTTTTAGCTAATGATTCACATATTTGGTTAAAAATTCATTTAGTTTGTTGAAAATTCAGCTATTTGGTTATAAATTCAACTATTTTGTTGAAAATTTGATTATATTGTCAAGAATTCAATTATTTTGTTAAAATAACAACCGTTCAAAAGTTAAAGTTAAAGTAAAA
>CAKNXH010001887.1:0-107554 GCA_932178445.1 Andricus quercusramuli | reverse complement strand
TTGAAAGGTAAATGATGGTACTTCATATTTCAACGATCTTGCGCATTTCCTTTATCGAATCTGGCTTCCAGATAAGATACGGGTAGTCCATTGAATTCATGTCGGTAATTTCAGTTATTCTTTATAATTCTCTCTCATCATCCTTACAAGCTTAGCTAATCTTTGCAATTTTACTTCATCTTTATGATCCTAGTAATCTACGTTCTGTTCGTCCTATACAGCTATAATTAAATCCCTGAGAGCGTTCTATAAGGATTCTATCAAAAATATTACAATTTTTCAACAAATTGATATATATATATATAATAGCCATTCTCGACATGAACAGCTTTAAGAAAATCCACGTAAGTTACGTAAAATGCGATGCGAGAGTCTTTCAACTCCCAGTTAGATCAGGCGGTAGCGCTCCGAGTTTGTAACACGGAAGTCCGGGTTCGATTGCTCCTGCTGGCACTATTGTCCAATTTTTTTAATTCAAATTATTTTTTATTACAATAGACTATTAAATTTATTTTAATCATGTAAAATTTTTTATTTTTGACCATTTTTTAATAAGAAAAAATTGGGAGTTTTAACCTTTATCACCTCCGAAGCGAATATTTCAAGCTTAAATCAGTTCCGCGATACCCTTGGTAGCTTTTTTGTAGGTGAGCAACTTTTATCTATTAATTTCTTCATAGCTTATGTCGTTTGTCCACAAATTTGATTCCATTATTTTTAATTTTATTTTTTACGAATACAACCAAAACTACGCGTCCTATCAAAAAGTGATTCATAACATATTTGTAGATCTTTTTTGAGTGCACAATTTTTGTCGATTCATATTTTTTCTTATCTTGCATATTTTGACCACAAAGTGGAATTTTTTATTTTTTATTGTTTTTTTTTCTACGACCAAAATTCAAATTTTCGAGTTTTGTTCAGTTTAGGACACTAAAAGAGTATACCAAAGACCAATCAAATCTGTCAATTCTTTCAAAAGTTGTCGTGCTGACATATTGAAAATCTACAGACACAAACAGGGAGACACATTTGCGAAAACCTGTTTTTCGGGCTCAGAAAGTCTCAAAAAATGGATATTTGATCCATGATATTTGATGTTCTTACTGCTAGGCTGCGTCGGTACAAGAAAAGTAGTGCAAGAAGGTAACAGAATTGAACCTTTCAGGCAGATAAAAGAACTATCGTACTATCGATATTTGATTTGAAAAAATGGATAAATGGTATCTGATGAAAATGTAAAAAAAGTATATCCTTGAAAAAAATCTTGTTTATAATTCTAAAAAGATAGAACCTCTCTTTATATATCTGAATTAGTGAAATTTTTAATAATGGAATTACTCATTGATTGTCTGACTAATGAAATAGTAATATTTAAGTATTTTACTAACGAAATAGTAAACAATATCACAAGATTATTTTACTAAAGTCAACATTAGTGCAAATATATCGCTTCTGGTCACTAATCGGTTACTGCATAAACGTTCTCAGAATACTTTTATGAATATTAGATAGAAGATAGAATAGATATAATAGAATACTTTTTATGGTTTCTGATCGTGCAGGCTACTTGAAAAGTTAAAAAATTAACGAAATCAGATATTAGGAAATATCACCTGTTAGGTGTAGTTTCACGTGCGGTTAGATACAATTTTTAGGCTATGTCGTTCTGACATCGCATCGGCGCCAAAAATTGACGGCCATTTTGTTTTGTCTCACAAATAACCCAAAGAAGATGATCACGGTGATCCGAATGGACATATCATTATGATCTCGAGAGTCAAATGATCGTTGGAGCAAAATGCTCTGCAACAAAATTGATCCTTTTTTTTAGTGTGGATGCGTGCTGTTATATTTGATCGAATTTCGTGGTGTTTCTGTTTAAATGAATTTGGTGTGTAAATAATTCAAATTTTTCAATGATCAATTAGAAGCAATACATTGTAAATACGTCATGTTGGCGGAGGTGAGGTAGCCTACTTAGAAGTTTCACAATATGACCGTCTCATTGTTCAAATAAAGTTGGAAATGTTAGACAATTTCGTGTTTTTATTAAACATTTCTATTTGTCACGTTTCTCATTTCTATATCGCTTTTTAAATAAATATATACAGCCTCAAATAAATTCATAGATATTCACGAAACAATTAGTAGTTTGCCATACTATCGAATTCGTAGTTTGTTATATCATCGAATTAGTAAATATCTCGACTAATCGAATTAGTATTTTTTCTACAAATCTTTAATGGCTTACTATTCTCTAATTATATGAGTAACATTTCACTAGTAATTAGTGAAATTTTACTAATTTTATTTGGATTTAGAGAACTTGATTCCAATCTCTAGATATAAACTATAAGATTGCATTTTTCTGGTACTCAGATAAATTTCATTGAAATACAAGAAACGAGATGGCCGTGAACCTCTGATATGCCATTTTGCTTTCCTTTAAGTCTTTACTACTACCAAACAAGCTGCATGAAAGAAACCTTTCGCTCTGACCACTACTGATCCTTTTATCGTGAATCAAGTCGAATTCTGTCTTGTCTTGAAACTATCCAGAGCTCTCAAGGTTACCGCCAATGGCAATAGGGAGTTCCACGGAGTTACAGGATAGGAGAACGACCGGTAAGGTGATTAGTTGCAAGATTAAAATTCCACTTCGTGGGAAAATGTTAATGGTACCAGAAAAAAAAAATCTTATCTGAAAAATATCATTGTTTAAATTAGGGCACACCTAAAAGACGGCTGCGAAATTCGAACGCACTCCATGGACCAAGTGTTTGAATTTAGGATATGGTCGAAAGTGAACTGCTCAATTTTCTAACGTTCTTATGAAGTGGGGAAAAAGTGGCAAAAGCTAAAAAGTGTCCAAAATTGACAGACTTTATAAATAAAAAAGATAAAATAAATCGGCTTTTAACTAGAACGATGAATTTTTAACCAAGAATTCAACTATAAACCAAGTTAAGTGAGACGATGGTCGTGGGGGTTATAAGGCGTAGGCCTTAACAAAGCCAAACAAGATGCATCTTGTATGGTTGAAAATGCAACTGTTGGATTGAAATGTATTAATCTGTTTCGGTCGAGGATTTAACTATTTTGCTTAATATTCGTTTTTTTGTTGTTGAAATATTACCTGTTAGATTTTTAGTCGAGAATTCATCTTTTTGTCTTGAAAATTCTACTACTTGGTTGAAAGTCTAACTACTTTGTTAAATTTTTTGGTTTTTGTTTCAGGTTAATCATTTTAGTTGAAAATTCATCTCTTCAAATGAAATTTGAACTATTTGGTTACAAATTTGTCTTTTACGGTAGAAAATGTATCTTCTTGGCTTGGAATGGAAGCTTCCAATGTGTCCCCTAAGGGCGAGGGGTACACAACTCCTGCAATCGGTGTACACAGTTCATTGCAATCACCCTTTTGTCACCTTGCAATCACTTCAATCGCATTGCAATTTTACAGTGCAATCATCCAATCGGTGTACACCGAATTTTAAAGTTATGTACCCCTCGCCTAAGGGTTTACATTTTTCTTGTATTTCTTCCCTATTCCTTTACACACCCCCCACACACTTACTTGGTGGTGGGAGAGGGACCTACAGTTTAAGGTGGGTTCCGAACCACAAAGAGTAACAGCTTTAAGTATTTAGAGAACACCTTTTTCTCTACACGTACCGGTCCCACGACTCTCCGGAGATGAAAATTCATTAAAATCGGTCGAGTCTTTTTCGAGAAAAATCACTTTTTTTATTTTGCTTTCCCCCTCCATATCTATCACAAAAATGGGATTTTGAAGTTGAAATTTGGTGGAGTTTCATACCACATGGAAACGAACTTATGACATTAATTTCAGCTTCATACGCGCGGGGGCCGATTTCACATGCTTATAACGCTAAGCCCATTCTACCAGAAGAGATGAATTTTCAATAGAAGAGATGAATTTTTAATCCAAAACTTCAATTTTCAACCAGGAAGATAAAATTACTAACAAAAAAGGCGAATTTTCAAACAAATAGTTGAAGTATCTTCTAAAAAAAGATAAATTTTGTAATAAAAAATAGAACAGTTAAATTTTCACTAAAACAAAAACCCCACGCATATGGAACTCACCCCCTCCCCCTCCTATCATCCCTGTTAGAACTAAAAAATTCACCAAATTTACCCTAATTCGCGTGGTCAAACTTTTATTGATGATGGGAAGTCTTTTCAATGCTAAAAGACAGCCCAAAAACTTTCATCCCTCCAGCTTATTTGGAACTTATTTGACTCTCGAGATCTTAATGATCTGTCCATTCGGATCACCTTGATCTTCTTTTTTGGGTCATTTGTCAGACTAAACAAAACGGCCGTCAATTTTTGGCACCGATGTCATAACAACATAACCTAAACATTTTGTGCAACCGCACGCAAGTGAAAACTACACTTAACAGGTGATATTTTCTAATATCAGATTTGGTTAACTTTTTAACTTTTCAAGTAAACTGCACCATCAGAAACCATAAAAAGCTCGCATATGAGCTAAAGTACTCTAAGAACGTCAGACATCTTGGTTTGACTTGATACATGATCCCGCATCAGATCATTATGATTTCAAAAGTCGATCATTCATTCCGGCCGATCAAAATGCTCTTGATTTCGGTATCATTTTGGACATTTTTTTACTGTGATTTCTTAGAACTAAAAAATGCACTAAATTAATTCTAATTCGTGAGGTTCAAAATGTTATTGCTGAGAATAAGTCTTCTCCACTTCGTCCCCACGAATTAGGGTAAATTTATTGAATTTTTAATTCTATGGGATGATATAGGGTGACTTCCAAAAACGTTAGAGGGACGAAAGTTTTTAGGGTGTATTTTAACATTGGAAAGACCGATCATCGTCAATAAAATTATGACCTCACAAATAAGAGTAAATTTAGTGAATTTTTTAGTTCTAAGGTAAGATATAGAGTGATTTCCAAATGAGATGGAGGGATGTAAGTTTTTATGGTGACTTTTAGCACTGAGAAGACTTATTATCCGCAATAAAATTTCGTCCCCAAGAATTAGGGTAAATTTCGTGAATTTTTTAAGTTCTGAGGGATGATATATGTTGCGTTCCAAATAAGCTGGAGGGATGAAAGTTTCTGGTGTCTCTTTTGGGTTTGAGAAGACGTATTCTCAGCGATAAAATTTTGACCCCGCGAATTAGGGTAAATTTGGTGAATTTTTTTATTCTACACCCTAAAAACAGGCTATTGAATGTCAAACGATTTCTTTCACTATTAAAGGATTTTCCATTCAAAATTGGCATGAGAGAAAATCCTTTCACAGTTAAAGGATTGTCATTTCAAATGCTGTCCTTTAACTGTGAGAGAATTTCCTTTGATCTTGAAGTGAAATCTATGGTCGGACCAAAGAAAGAATAATTTGAAGGTAAGAAAACTTATTGCATGCTATTACGTGCAAGAAATGTACAAGAGCCGAACTTTGGTGAATGTAAATATTATTATTATTATACCATTAAGCCATTTCCCTTTCGGGGTAGGCGTGACTTGCTCGGTTGGAAAATAGTAGTGTGTAGATGGGTATATAGGCATAAGGTATATAGGATAAGGTATATAGGTATATAGGTGTAAGTTATAGATATTTTAGATTGATCCAGAATTCTCGTGTTATTTATTCAAATGACGCGTTCGTTCAGCAACACTGCTCCAACCCAGGTTGCTGATCAATCTCTCTAGCGATCACCCCAAGTGAAGAGCCTCACAAAATTGTTATTTGTGGTTCCCCACTTGGGCCCATTAGTATCCAAGGTCTTTGTTTCAGGCGTCATTCACTCTATTGTCACTCTGTTTAAAAACTATTTGTCGCCACACTTTTCTGTCCTGGCATACTACTCTAGCTTCCTTCACGTCCATGCATTTTTTATGCAAGCTCTCGTGTTTCTATGGCTTCTTATGTCTCTTCGGATTAATGTCTCATTTACAGATTCTAACCATTCTTTCGGCGGTCTACCTCTGGGCATTCTGCCATTTACTTTACCTTTGTACACTTGTTTGGTCAGTCGTTCATCTTTCATTCTTTCAAGATAACCGATACATCTTAACTGATTTCTTTCCTATGTGTCAACTAGTGTCTCTCTTGTACCACATTCTTTGAGGATTATCACGTTTCGGACTTTGTCCATCAGTGTTTTTCCGCATATTATGCGCAGAGGCTCAATGCCAATCGCGTGAATTTTACTCCTGTCCTTTGCTTGACAGGTCCATGTCTTGCTACTTCCCAAAGTTTACTTCTATTTACCCTATCAAATGCTTTTTCTAGGTCAACAAATGCTTTTTTCATTACCCTACGAAAAAGTCTTTTTGAGTATATTTTGCTAGCGGTACTTAGTAAGCTGTTACCTCTGTAATTACTGCAGTTGCTTTTATCTCCCTTTCTTTTGTATGTTGGTACGATAATCGCTTTTCTCCAATCGTCTGGGACTTCTCCCATCTCGATACATAAATTTATCAATTCGCACAACCTATGAGGTATGTACTCGCCACCGTTTTTAAGCATTTCAGCGCTAATACTGTCTACACTAGCAGCCTAACCGTTTTTTAAGTTCTTAATTATATCTTCAACCACAGTGACATACACTTTTTCAATTTTATCTAATGCATTACGTTCTACGTCGTAGTTCTGTTGCCCTATGTCTTCACCTCCTAATAGTTCTTTAAAATAGTATTTTAAAGCGTCTACTATCCCGTCTATATCATATAGCATTTCACCTTTGCTGTTTCTCATGCTGACAAACTCTGTACTTTTACTTTCCTTCAACCTCGCCTTCAACAGTTTAAATAATAGTTTCATAATTCCTTCAAAGCCGTTTTGTATTTTCTTCTCTTCTTCTATTCTAAATTTATCTTTACTCTCCTTGACTAGTCGTTTAACTTTGCTTTTTTTTTTTAAATTTTTAAGAGTCTTTTAATCCCGAAAAAATCAATTTTCTACCAAAAGAGATGTATATTTAACAAAAAGTTGAGTTTATAAGGTAAAAAATCGAATGTTTCAGAACAAACTGTTAACCAAGAAAGATGAATTCTAAACGAAATAGTTGAATTTTCGATGAAACGGTCGAAATTTCGAGACAACAAAATTAAACTGCAACCAAAAACAGTAGCATTTTCAACCGAAGAGTTGAATTGTCAATCCAAAAAGATTTTTTCAAGACAGTTGAATTTTTAACAATAAAGTCAACGTTTAGTCAAGAAAGATTACTTTTCTAACAACAACAAAATTAATTTTCTATTTCAAACGGCGAATTTCCAATAAGACAGTTGAAGTTTCGAATAAAAAATATGCCTTTTCAACAAAATAGTGGAATTTTCAATGAAATAATAAAAGTTGCAACCAAATAATCAAATGTTTACTCAAACAAGATGAGTTCTGAACCACAAATATAATAGTAGACTTTTCAACCAAAAAGAATGTAACTTTCAACCAAAAATAGTTGGATATTTTCTAACTGGGTTCTATTAACTCAGTTCGTATTCAAGCAAAAAATTAACAGGAAAATATTGGAAAAAAGAGGAATTCGCACAGAGTAATTAAATGTTATATTTTCTTTAAGTTAAAACCTGAAAAATGAGATGGATTTAAGCGACTAAATTGGCCTTTTCTTTTTTAAAAAGTGACTATGGTGACTTTTTCTTAACAACGCGATAAAAACTAATTTTTGAAAAGTGACTAAAAGTGACCATGTGGCAGACCTGTTAATAAAGCGCATTTGAAACCTATTTTAATTTATATATGCGTGAGTTACTTTACCACTCTTGCAGAATCAGTATTGTTGACGTTCAGACTCACCTGAAATGAAAAAAAGAACTTTAATAACTCGATAATTCAACTAAAGCTTAATATTACAAGATATACACATTTTTCATAGAAAAATGTCGACTACTATTTATTAGTTATTTCTTTTTGATATGAACAAAATTAAAGTTCACTGTCTAAAAAGGGTTAAAGTAAGTCCGCGTGGAGAGCATCACATGATAACTTTGTGAAGCTCTTCACCTGGGGTGCTCGCTAGAGAGATTGATCAACGACCTGGGTCGGAGCAATGTTGCGGAACGAATGTGTTATTTAAATAAACAAGATGGGAATTCTTCTTTATACCATCTCGTACACTTCGCTTTCTCACTTCTCCCATAACATGAACTCCTTAGTCCTCGATAATATAACGAGGCTAGAACCGAATGAGTCAAGCTTACCCTGATAAGGATTTGGCTTAATGATATAATAATAATAATAATAATAATAACTTCAATTAGGCCCTATAAAAGTCCCATAATATGGAGTAGAATATTTTTTCCAATCTGAGTTGAAAAAACTCAGGATAGATTTGAAAACGGGGTTTTACTCTGTATGGATAAGTTTTCACTCTGCATATATGTACACACAAAATGCCCTAGCATCAAATTGAGCTAGAACTTTTCAACTGTATGCAACGTTTTGATACCCTGGGTTTCTGTGTACAGAAAAAAATCAACTCCGCTGTACGGATTCTATTAACTCGCACAGCAAATTTTTAGCAGTATGCGTGAAGCTAAATCACATGGTCATATTTATATTGAAATAGACACCTGCAATAATTTAGTGATAATTTAATGTTGATTTATGTTTGGAAAAAATTGTTGTGCAATGTAATTCTTTGAACTACTAACCTGATCAAATTCTGGTTAGCTAATTTTGTGCTAATTAGGTACTCTCGACATATGCTATGCAAAAAAAAAAACATTGTTATACACGTGAACTTACAATTGCCACGTACAAAATGTTCTACTTTCCGAAGATAACGGAATTTGGAAAAAGCTGACCGTCGAACTCCACTCCCGAATCTAATAGAAGTTAAATTTTCTAAATGAACCAAAAAAGTCCCATTTTGGGTCTATGGATATAAAAAATTATTGTCTAAGGAGTTAGAAGAAAAATATTATAAACAAAATTTTCGTTTTTCGGAAGACATACAAAATTTGGCGGAATGTTAATTTTCTAATAGAACCGAAAAAACGGAAACATTAAAATAAAACAAACTGGTAGGCGTTTCAAAATTGAATCATAGTGGTGTTTCCTTGAAGCAAAATGTAGAACGTTTTCGATGGTTGGATCATAAAAATTGTAGAGTTTAATCTTGAAGTTTTTTAACAATTAGAAATGGATTGAGATTTATCAATCTTGTATTTATATAGTATTTATTATAAAATGACGTATGCAATAAAAAACAACTGAAATCAGAAAACATTCCTATTTGCAACTGAAAAAACGTCAGATTTAAACAATATCAAAACACCAAGCTTCTAGGGGCTGGTGCATAAATTACGTAAATTCTTAAGCGGGGAGGTTAGGTTAAGGATTTTTCTATGCTATCTTACAGGGTGGGGGTAGTTGTGGCCAACATCATTCCTCACGTAAGATATTTTGTTGGAAATTTAACTGTTTTTTTGAAAATTCGTCTTTTTGTCTTGAAAATTCAACAATTTGATTGACATTTTTTTTCTTTCTTGATCAAAATGTTTTTTTTATTAATAATTTAACTTTTTGGGAGAAAATTAATTCTTTTGGTTGAAAATGTAACTGTCATGTTGAAAATTCGTCTTCTTGGTAGAAAATCAATTTTTCGGTTAACAATACAACTGTTTGGTTGAAAACTAATCCGTTCTAGTTGAGGATCCGTCTTTATTGGTTAAATTCAACTGTTTTTGATTCAAAATGAACATATTATTTGGTTTAAATATAAACTATTTAGTTGAAAATTCAACTGTTTGGTTGAAAAATAAGTTTTTTGTTGAAAGTTCATATTTTCAAATTGAAAATTTAACTGTTTTGTACAAAACACGTCTTATTGGCTTGGTAATGCAACATTTTGGATGAAATTTATTTTCTCTATTGACTGAAAAATCTTTCTTGGTTAAAATTTCAACTCATGTTGAAAATTCATCACTTTTATTGAAAATTCATCTCTTTTAGTAGAAGTTTAATCTTTCTTTTGCTAAAAAAGAAACTGCTTGGTTGAAAATGACTCTGTTTTGTTCGAGGAGTCAACTATTTTGTTAAAAATTCGTCCTTTGTGGTTAAAATATTAACTGCTTTTGATTTAAAAGAAAAAGCTCTTCCGGGTTAAAATATCAACTATTCCATTTTTCATTACGTATTCATTTTTTTGGTTGAAAATTTAACTACTTGGTTGAAAGTGAAACTACTTTGTAAATTCATAAAAAATAATAAGATTTTACCCGAAACCTCCCCTCCACGCACATCGTCTTAACTTAGTTTTAGATAACCCCTAAATAAATTCACGAAAAAAATGTAGTCGGCAAAAAAGACCAAAGATAGTGGGGAGGGCTGTCAAAAATTACGGACCCTAAGAAAGTGGGGGGGGGGAGGGAGATTTCAGAAAACAACGTTAAGTAATTTATGCACTGCGCCCAGTCATGTCCCCAAATATCGGTCACGTTCGAAAGCCAAACACCTGAACTCCGGTGAAAATCAAACTCAACCAAAAATCGATCGCAGAATTTCCAATAAACTATCAAAGTTCGTGGAACAAGAACCGGAGTTTCACATATTCAGTTCGGATAGAAATCAACGGCGACCTACAGACTTGTCTCCCTTGAACCTTTGGTCCTTGAATACTCGTGAGTCCTTGTTCTCCTGGATGTGAGCGCGGGCTTAACCCTTTCAATTTGCAAGCCATTGTGTACCCAGAGCAAAACGGGACGATAGAAAATGCCGGAGGACGGGTTAGAACGTCGATACAAAACCCGACTATCAAGATCAATGCGAAACAGTATTGTAAACTTAGAATTGACATTTCTCTACAGTAAATCGTGGGCTATTATTTCAATTTCAATCTAAATCGGTACTCAAATTCCTAGAAAATTTTTGACTTGTTACATCCACAAATTAAAGCATTGCCTAAAATTATACCTTATGATTTTCTGTATTTAATTGCAACGGAAAAAAACTTTATGCATTCATTGGGAAATGTGCATTAATTTTAATAAACATGTGTTTGTGTGTGTGTGAAGTCAATATTTGAAAAATTAGTAACGCGCCTATATGTGGACAGACTTTTGGACACTCTTAATAGGCTAGCGCTAACATTTTATTTTAATGATGTCTCTGCTTTTAAAGAGGAATGACCGACCCGAGTCACACTACGTCAAAGTAATATGCGTTATTGTTAAGCGGCCTCATTTGAGCTTGAATAACCGGTGCAATAAATCAACTTATTCATAATCCGGTAGACGATTTTCTTTGTAGTTTGGAAGCACTCGCCGAAAATCATAAGCATACACCTGTTTTTAGTGGACATCTCATAAAAGAGGGAAATGTATATATCCATAAGAGGCCGTTTAAAAACTGCGTCAAGATATTTTGAAAACTGTTTCCACCCCTCCCCTTCTTTGTCACAGACAATCACACAAAGCTTGACCCCCACCCTCCAGGGTGACGTCACAAATACAAACAACCCCACGCCATTCAAGTCAAAAAATGTTCTTCGATTTCATTTGATAGATGTCTAAAATAAGAAATACAAAACATACGAACATTATTTAGTATGAGAAGTTGTAGGCTCCGGAAGCTTCGATCATGATCCCTTAAAGAAACCAATCCCAAAGCTACTGGAACGTGTACGTCATCCGCTTCTGCTCCTTCTATCCTAGAAGGTAAGCAAGAGCGGGAAATTTACGCGTGAGAACATCGGGCAACACTGTTCCTTGGAGTCAGGTCTCTAGCCGCGGATGACCTTACGCGGCAGACCAGACAGTTGGAGATGAAGGTTTCACCTCTGGATACTTTTTTAGAGCTACCAATCTAGTAGGCGTAGGGATGTGGCGACCCCATCGCCCGAGAGCTCCGGCTCTTGCAGTCAGCCGCGTTGCTTTGGGCTAACTCCCCAATGCAACGAATTATGCGGTTACGACACAAGTATCGCGCAGTGCCACCCACAATAGGCCTCTCTCGGATGGAGGCCATGGTTCAGTTGGGAGTGGCAATAGGAACGAACCGAGGCGACGACCAGGCAACGACCCCGGACAAACGCGAACATTATTATTATTATTATTATTATTATTATTACCATTAAGCCATTTCCCTTTCGGTGTAGGCGTGACTTGCTCGGTGAGGAAAAGGAGTAATGTGAGGAAGGGGGTATAGATTTTTTAGATTGATCTAGAATTCTCGTGTTACATATTTAGATCACACGTTCGTTCCGCAACAGTGCTCCGACCCAGGTTGCTGATCAATCTCTCTAGCGACCACCTCAAGTGAAGAGCCTCACAAAATTGTTATGTGTGGTTCCCCACTTTGGCCTATTAGTATCCACGGTCTTTTGTTTCAGGCGTCACTCACTCTACTGTCACTCTGTTTATAAACTATTTGTCGCCACGCTTTTCTGCCCTGCCATATTTTCCTAGTTTCCTTCACGTCCATGCATTCGTTCATGCATGCTCTCATGTTTCCATGGCTTCTTATGTCTCTTCGGATTGATGTCTCATTCACAGATTCTAACCATTCTTTCGGCGGTCTACCTCTGGGCATTCTGCCATTTAGTTTACTCTCTTAAAATGAACCAGTGAAAGCTCACTGTTTGAAACAGCCAGACGTGTGTAACTGACAATCAGTGAAAATTCATAGGTTCATTCATTAGAGTTCCGGTACTGGTTTAATCAGTGATGTTCACTGGTTTCTCAGTACCACTTGTCATCTGGTCGTACGCCTTGTCGTCTGTCAGCTGTTTAGGTATGCCACTTATCATTCATCACTATCGTGCTAACAGTTGTAAAATTATCTTTTAGAAACCGCACTTTACTCTGACAACAATAAATGAAGGCCGGGTTGCAATATGATGGGATATAATATGTTGCGCCTAGTTGTGGGAAGACGCGTCGTTATGTCAACGTGTCGCGTCGCTCAAAGTCAAACCCAAGTGGCCAGGGGGCTCCCACTATCAAGTTAAAGATTTATATCCCCTGCTCATTTCAGCCAGGCACCAAATATTTATAAAGCAAACACGTTAGTAAACAGTAAGGTTTGTTTTCACTCGAGAAATGCCAAGACCTGACCAGCGACGAGCGCGTAGCAGACGACTGGAGCTCCGCCTTACCCGCGTGGAGCGCTGTATCACTGATTCAATCTTTCATTTGGCGTCACTGGTAGAATCAGTAGCGCTATTTTAGTTGAATCACTTACTGGTTCATCCAACAAAACTAGGGAAATCACTGGTTCACCAGTGGTAATTCAAAATACTGATTCAACCAGTCACAATTTCACTGGTTCAGTTTAAGAGAGTACCTTTATACACTTGTTTGGTCAGTCGTTCATCTTGCATTCTTTCAGCATGTCCGAACCATCTTAACTGATATCTTTCCCATATGTCAACTAGCGTATCTCCGGTACCACATTCTTTAAGGATTATCTCGTTTCTCACTTTGTCCATCAGTGTTTTCCCGCATATTATAAGCTGAGGTTTCATGCCAATCGCGTTAATTTTACTCTTGTCCTTTTCTTGACAGGTCCATGTCTCGGTACCGTATAGTACAATCGGTACAAATATAGAATTATGTATGGCCATTTAAGCTTTTTTTGATATGTTTTTACTTCTGAGAATGGACCCTGCTCTATCGATAACCTTCTTACCCTCGCTTATGCGCCTATCTAACTTCCCATCTATCTTTCCTTCACGAGTGAACGTACTTATCAACTTGTTCCATTCTTTCATTATTTAATACAATGTTGCATATTGTTTTCTCATTCTTTCCTTTAAACGCCATAATTTTGGTTTTATTCACGTCAATTTTAAGACCCATGATCTTCATGCTTGTATTCAATTTGTTCAACATTCTTTACAAGTTTCCGATTGATTCTGCCATAACAATCTTATCATTCGCGAACGCTAACCCACGTACCCTTACTGTTTCGAGATCCACACCTTCTTCGTCGAAGAGGGCCATTCTTAGACACTTGTCTAACACTCTCAAACTTTTTTCTGTGATCTGTCATATGCTAAATATTTTATCTGTACATGATCTTTATGGCATAAATCCACTTTGGACTTCCCATATCTTTCCTTCTGTTATTTTCATTACCCTGCGAATAAGTAATCTTGAATATATTTTACTCACGGTACTTAATAAGCTGATACCTCTGTAATTATTGCAGTTGCTTCGATCTCCCTTTCTTTTATATATTGGTATGATAATCGCTTTTCTCCAATTGTCTGGGACTTCTCCCATCTCGATGCATAAATTTATATTATTCTAAAAGTCTTCATAGCCCAAAATGCTAGCTTTCAAAATAGGGGAAATAGGGCAAGAGCACCAATTCTTGCCCCCCCCCCCACCCGATTGTTGGCACCGTTCTCTGATTTCATAGACAATACATTTTTTTAGTATGTTTTGTTTCAATTAATTTAATTCCACTATAATTTTTACATATTATGCATGTTTAATGATTCAGTACAATGAAGTACGTATCAAATATAAAATAAATTCACTTCGGTTTTTGGTATGCCAATAATAGGGCTAAGGTGCCAAAAATTGGTGTCCTTACCCTAGGGTGATTTTTTACGGGAAAATGAGATGAACCTTCAAGCAAAAAATGCCACTACAAAAAATTCTAGTTGAACCAACCGGAATTCTGGTTAATTTAACTAGAATAGAATGTCAAATATGTCCTTACTATAAATTCTGGTTAAAAGTATCAGAAGTTTCTGGTTAATTTGACCATATAATAACAATTTCGTCTCTCTATAATATATATATATATATATATGTCGAATTGTAGATATATTAATAAATGGCGATGGATACAACACTTGAAGCAAAAGCAGCATATTCTTGATGCATTCTGTTTCTGAAACTATATTCGCTAAGACTATTTTATTCGGGATTATACATAATATGCACTTAGTTCACTTGGTCATTACCAACATTCTCGAACATTCACTTTGTTTATTTATTCTTTATTTATTGTACTATGTTTTTCGAGGACAGCCATGAAATATGTACTTGGTTTGGAAGTTGCCTGTACCACTGGTGTTTAGACTGATAACGCGCATTTTTTTTATAACACAACCAAATTCATGGTTAACTATAATTCGAGCTATAATTACTTATACTCATATAACTGAAAATACAATTAACAAATCGCAATTGTTCGCGAATTGGACATTTACGACAAAGCGTAACTTGACACATCCAGCCTCCAGTCTCGTCGTCCCGAAATTCGGGATGAGTAGTGAAGTATTTTTCATGAGCTTTCAACTCCCCCAATTTTTCGGGACGATTAGCCACAGCCTATTTAAATATTCTGTTAAAACAAAAAATAAACTAAAAAGAAACGAATTGTCACCAAAATAGTGGAATCTTAAAACAAACACAAATTTGCAACAAAATAGTTGAATCTTCAACCAATTAGTACAATTGTTAACCAAAAGAAATGCATTCTGAATAAAAAATTTAATAATAGACTTTTCAATTAAAAAGAAGGACGTTTCTAAACGTTCCGAAAAAATCTGGCTATTTGTATAGAAATTGCGGTAAAAATAGCTATTTTTCCAGCTCTATTTTTACTTTAAAAATTCGGCTATTTGGACCGAAATTCCGGTACTCATGGTAGCCATGGCCTGAAAAGAATTAGCTTCCAACGAAAAATAGTTGGATTTTCTTATTAGTTTCTATTAATTCAGTTCGCATTTATGCGAAAAAATGTTTGACGAAGATTTGAACGGTCCTGATTAATATAACCAACCAATCTATAGCCATTTTATTTTCTGTCAGCGTTTCCCCAAACTTTTTAAAAAATTTTGAACAGCCATCTTAAACGTACAAAATCTAAAAATACAAACTAGTTTACAATATGTTCAGATAGCGTAGCCTAGCTGTTAAAATAACTCGCTGAACCTGTTCTGCGAGCGAATCGATTGAGCTCACCTCCTTTCTATGCATAATTAAGGATATACTATAAGCATCGGTGGTTCAGTGGTAGAATGCTCGCCTGCCACGCGGGCGGCCCGGGTTCGATTCCCGGCCGATGCAATTTTTTGGAAGTTTTAAAAAAATTTTTTTGGTAATGAATGTTCCATGAGTTGAAGAAGTTAATACTTAC
Organism: Andricus quercusramuli; assembly: GCA_932178445.1. NCBI lineage: Eukaryota > Metazoa > Arthropoda > Insecta > Hymenoptera > Cynipidae > Andricus > Andricus quercusramuli. The sequence goes on along the minus strand of CAKNXH010001887.1, from coordinate 91,415 downwards.
ACAACTATGGTAAATACATAAAGATCTATGCAACTGTTAACTTCGAACATAAAATTATTTTTGTCCAATACCAACGTCCTCGTGTTGCTATTTTCAGACGAAAAAAAATCGTCTTTTTCGCGTAGGTCTTGGAAAAAATAGTATATGCGACTCGTGGACAATCGACCATTTTTCCCACTCGTAACACAATATCAACTCAGCTCAACAAATTTCATTGGACCTAAACATTACTTTTATATCTTTCCGAGTACAAAATCTTGTTCATACAAATATTTTGCTTATCAGAAGTATTTTTTCACTAAAACCTCGGGTGCTTCGATAATAATGCAGAAACCCTCAGCTTCATAATTTTTCTTTTTATTAACGACATTCCACTGTTCATCTTGTAAACAGAGCTCACGATTTCACTATACGTGCAAATCGACCGACCGTTTGACAACAAACCAGTTTAAGTGCTTCAGTCAATGCACGAGTCTAAGAGATTCGAATAAATTATAACAAATTTCATATCAGCATCGGTGGTTCAGTGGTAGAATGCTCGCCTGCCACGCGGGCGGCCCAGGTTCGATTCCCGGCCGATGCAACTTTTTGGAAACATTGAATGAAATTTTTTTCCACTATTCATCTTGTAAACAGACCTTACGATTTCACTATATATACACATCGACCGACCGTTTTACAACAAACCAGTTTTAAATGCTTCAGTCAATGTACGAGTCTAAGAGACTCGAATATATGATAACACATTTCATATCAGCATCGGTGGTTCAGTGGTAGAATGCTCGCCTGCCACGCGGGCGGCCCGGGTTCGATTCCCGGCCGATGCAATTTTTTGGAAATATTTTTAAAAACTTTTTTGGCAATGAATATTACATAAATTGAAGAAGTTAATGCGGACACAACCATGGCAACTACAGAAAGATCTACTGCAAATGTTAACTTAACTTCGGAAATAAAATTATTTTTATAATAGTCAATTTATAAATCGAAATATGTAGGCACTCCGGAAGTACTTCTTTCAAGCTCACTGAATTTCGTTGAACCTAAATATTACTCTCACAATATCTTCCCGAGTAAAAAATCTTGATCATACCAATATTTTGCTTGTGAGAAGTATTTTTCCAATAAACCTCCGGTGCTTCGATAATAATAATAATAATAATAATAATAATAATAATAATTACTATTACTATTTTAAGAAATTCTCAGTTTCATCATTTTTCTTTCTATGAACGACATTCCACTATTCATCTGGTAAACAGAACTTACGATTTCATTAAATATGCACATCGACCGAGTCATATTAATGACCAAGCTGGTTATTACGAGTACCCGTTTTACAACAAACCAGTTCATGTGCTTCAGTCAATGCACGAGTCTAAGAGACTCGAATAAATTATAACAAAATTCATATCAGCATCGGTGGTTCAGTGGTAGAATGCTCGCCTGCCACGCGGGCGGCCCGGGTTCGATTCCCGGCCGATGCAATTTTTTGGAAACATTTTTAAAAAATTTTTTGGCAATGAATTCATGATTTATGAATCGAAATATCTAGTTCTAGGCAACCCGAAAATATTTCTTCTACACTCACCGAATTTCGGTGAACCTATACCTATACTCAACACTATACTACAAACCTATACTCTTCTAATATCTTCCCAAGTACAAAAGCTTGTTCGTAACAAGATTTTGCTTGTGAGAATTATTTTTCCAGTAAAACATTGGGTGCTTCGATAAGAATTATAATTTATTTTTTTTTAAACTTGTTCAGGGGTGAACCCGGTTTTTCATCGTAGCCACGGACTAAGTCATGTGACTGATGAGACGATGTTATAAGTTAATTTAATACGATGCCTGAAATCTTCTGCGATGATATTATAGGTACAAAATTAGGAGCATAGTGTAGTTTGGAGTTCGATTTTACCGCTGTTATCCATACACAGCGGCCACGAGCGTTGGAGGCATGGAGAATAGACATAAGGAGACCAAAGTCATGTACATTGACTTCACCAAAAACGAGCATTTTTCTGTCGGATGTACAATAACGCATCGAAATGCTGGATCTTCTCGAGCGCGGCGCTAGTGTGGTACGCGTAAAGATGGCCGCCGTCATGGTCCGTGTAAATATAATCTCAAGGCTCAAGCATAAATACAAAATTCCTAAATCATTTAAACAATTTGTTGAGTCATGTATTCAAAAGGAAAACTTTGGTGCATTTTAAACTGATGAAAAATTCAATATTTATCAAATACAATAATCCTGACTGTCACGTAGAAATTAAAATCTTAATTATTCTCTATTTGAATGTTTATAACGCAAAGGTTATATTAATTCGTTAGCGCAATAATTCAAAAGTACCTATCTCGTCCATTGCAGGATCTCTACAGTTACACACACACACACGCACACACACACACACACACTTTAAAAAAAGACGTTTGGCGGTGGACACAATTATTTAAATTATTCAACTCTTGTTTTATTTCAATGACAATTTACCTCTGTAAATCACGTATCATAATCGTGAATAATTCAGAATCTGTCAATGTCAACAAAACAAAAACAGCCGCCGCTTAATACGCCTGCGACACAAGCGCCTGGCACGGGAACGGGAAGTATTGTAAACATTATCATACAACCAAAATTTGCTCATTTTCGGTTACACTACTTTGGTCTCCTTATGTCTATTCTCCATGGTTGGAGGTGACAACAATCGCCCCTGGATGCTTTCTTAGAGCTACCATATGCCACTCCACAGGTTTTTAGTCACTTGCTCCCTGAAGGTTTAGAACCCTCAGTTTTGTCATTTTTCCTTTTATGAACGACATTCTACTATTAATCTTGTAAACAGACCTTACGATTTCACTAAATATGCACATCGACCGAGTAATATTAACGACCAAGCTGGTTATTACGTGTACCCGTTTTACAAGAAACCAGTTTGTATGTTTCAGTCAACGTCCCAGCCTAAGCGAATGGAATAAATAATAACAAAATTCATATCAGCATCGGTGGTTCAGTGGTAGAATGCTCGCCTGCCACGCGGGCGGCCCGGGTTCGATTCCCGGCCGATGCAATTTTCTTTTAATTTTTGCAATAAACTTTTTTAGGGCTCACTTGTTCAAACGATTTATAATTTTTTTTTAAATTATGTGTTTTAAACTAGGTCGTGGCGTTAACCATCAAAGAAAAAACTAAGAATAAAATTTGTTGCAGGAAATTTTTGAGAGCGATAAAGTTTTGTTCAGCCAACTACCCGTCTTTCAAAATACATGTGTTTGTCATGGAAAAACAAAAGAAAGTGTAACCGATATTCGTGTAAAGTTTATCCTGTGAAGTTAATTTTTGTTGCAAAGCATGTTTCGTCGGAAATCGATGTAAAGTTTATCTTCTGTTTTTTCTGTGATGCCAAGTCAGCCACTAAATCGATTATTGGCCGGCCAAACGATATTTTATCGGTTAAATCCACCACATGTCACTAACAGTTTTGTAATTTTGACCACAAATTTGAATTCAGTAACATTGAAAACTTTTTAGGAGCACTTTAGTATAAGAATCACTCGACTAATTCTAGTTTAAGGGAAGCAATACTCTTATGATATGGAGGGAGTCACCATTTTTGGTCCGCCCTCTTCAATTTTACAATTTTGACCTCAAATTTAGATTCAGCGACATCGAAGAAATAAGCATTTCAACTTTCAAATAACGCCACTGATTCCAATTCAAACGTGAAAACCACCCCTAAGGTGCGAGGAGTAGTTTCTACCCTTAAACTTGAACCTTTGCCGATATAAAAAAATACGTATGGATTATTTTCCAAAACTCTACAAACTTGCAAAGTTACAATTAAATCGTCGAGTGACACTTCCGTAGCATTGCTAATTAGATCTACCCAAAAAAAAACTTTCAATTTTTAATATCAATAACTTGCGGTTTCCGCAGAAAAAAAGAAACAGAAGGCTTTTAAAATTTTCAGAAACCTTTTTTGAAAATTGAAAAAACTTTTTGCATAATAAATCAACATAGCCCTAACACAATTAAGCACAACCTTAATTAGGTTGTAAAGAAATGATTAATTAATTTAAAAAAAAAATCATAAATAGCAACAAAATTATCCTAAAATTGGGGAACTCAAATCAAAAAGAAGAACAGTTAATCTTTCCACCTCATTACCTCACAAGGTCACCATGCGCTTAAGAATTCTTGTCTCTAATTCACGGAAGAATATCTAAAAATATTTCCTGCACACTCCAATACTAGGTACGTCCCTGGTTCGAATGGAAATAGTGGGTTGAGTCCTCGATAGTATAGTCTTCGGTAGTATAGTGGTAAGTATCCCCGCCTGTCACGCGGGAGACCGGGGTTCGATTCCCCGCCGGAGAGACTTTTTTTGTATTTTGATTAAAAATTTTTTTTATATAAACGCTTAAGATTTCAAGTCGAAATATATCGCATTCTTGACAAAATGGTTGAATTGTCAACAAAAAAAAAAAGATTAACTTTCAACCAAAAAAAGATTATCTTTCAACCAAGAAAAGATTAATTTTCTACCAAAAGAGATGAATTTTCAACCAAAGTGTTGAGTTTTCCAGCTAATGAGTCCAACGTTTTCCTGGTTCCAATAGAAATTTTGGGTTGAGTCCTCGACAGTATAGTCTTCGGTAGTATAGTGGTAAGTGTCCCCGCCACAAACGCTTTCAATTCTTCGATAGGCGGATCGTTCTCAGCGAGTTTCTCAGTATTGTGGCGCAAAACAAAAGCAAATTATTTAAATAATATCGACCGCGTTGCCAAAAAATAGTATCCGATAAAGCATAGACTGATATCTTGCAACCGGAAATTACAAAAGTGACATAAAACTAATAATTAAGTATTTCAGGCCAGTGTGTGAAATACGTGCATCGCATCAGAGCATGGCAAGTGACGCACCCGCCATTAGCAAAAGAAAGCGATCACCCTCAAACAGCCCAAGCCTGGCTTAAAAAAATAATAAATCTCCAGTAACGGAACAACATTCTTTAGGAATTCTTGAACGGCACAAGGAAACACCGAATTTCTATTTGAACTAGAAGGCAGAAAACTGATGAAAAGGCTGCTAAAAAAGGCCAAATTAGTACTGAACATGTGAAAAAAGTAAAAAAAAGCGGGCATCATCTATCCAAAAAAATGAAGCGGACTCGCTAGAAACAATAAATGAAATCGACATTACTGAACAGAAAGGCGACGGATCCAGTAGCACCAAGTCGATAATAGACTCGCCCGACATTGTCGACGAAAAAGCAGCTCCCGCCAACGCGGCGATCGATTCTCCAGACGACGTCCTCGACAAAGAAGGTTTCGCCAATACGTATAACGAACCACAAGTTATCGTGGTCCATTCGATCAGCTGCAAGCAATAATAAGGGAACAAAACAGCTGGGCGAGAAAATATCCCGAAAATTAAAACCAGCTCAACTTGTAAAAAATGACACCTCCAGAATCCCCATTCAAGCAGAAGAAAAGGCAGAGGGCGTAGCGAGTTGAGAGAAAGTTGCCAATTCTTAAAGCCAGAGGAACAAATTTCTCGAGAAAAAAAAAAAAAAAAAAAAAAAATCTACGCATCTATGGCACAGGTAAAAGTACCGCCTGGCTAAATACCATAATTTCTTGAGATACCTATGAAATAAAAAACCTATTAAATAATAAGACAGCAAGCTGTGTATAGTCTAGGGACACATTCAAAAAGTTCTAAAGATGTTAAAGGTAAATAATATAAACTAAGAAATATTTTTAAAATCAAAAGACTCACGAATCAAGTTATCAGGTGGGAGAAGATAATCAAAACGAATCCCATTCTCTACCCAAATTGCCTTTTATATTCTCTTATCATCTTGCATACGCATATGTGAACACATAAATGTGTATACACACACCATTACGCAGCACACTTTCAATTCTTTTCTTATTTCTCTTCTGTCCAAACTGATTTTTGCTAGTCTCTCAGCAGTGAGTATATATTCACGCTCACACATTCGCAGGTTCATGTGTATTCATGTTTTTGCGTTGTTCTTCTTTTATCCATCCATTCGCGCCAGTTGGTTAGTAAACGTCGAACGCATAAGAATGTAGTGTCAAATATCCACATTTTACGCGAAAAATTCTTGTTATTGTTTTGGTTCATAAAAATGAGTGACGAAGTTGAATTTGTTTATAATACGCGATTACGCAAACGTAGATTGGATGCTGATTTTCATAAAAGATTGGCAGCGGATTTATTTAACGAAATTCAACGTAATCCTGAATAAGAGCTAGATGAAAATGCTGAACACGACCATTCAGAGACGATGACGATGATAATGATATGGATTATGTGCCTGAAGAAGATGCGTCTGATATTGAAGGAAATTTGGTAATCGAACCGAACCAAATTTTTTATAGTGACGAGCTGAAAATCGACAAGAAGCTGCAAGTGATGAATTCTTATTTGGCAAAGACGGCATAAAATTGAATAGAAAAGAACCAGCGGCTGTTGGTCGTTTGCGTCATCACAACATTATACGTTTTCGAGCTGGACTCAAAGAGCAAAATTCGGTTCCGATTGACGTATTGAAAACATTCTTTTCACCAAACATTACATTCATCATCATGACCGAAACGAATCGCAGGGTGTCTAGCGAAATTCCGTTTACAAATTCCCGGATTTCCCGGATCAGAAATAACGTTTTTCACGGTTTGTTCTTGTGATGTGTTTAGCTATTTGAGGATTGGGACTCTGACAATAGCTTAGCGCCCGGAAAGAGCATAATTTGAAATAAACAGTCACTTGTATTACAAAAATGAGGTATTTATTAATTCAAAAATAAAATTTAAAATCAAATAAGACTAATGTTTAGCGGGGCATCCACTGTTGCGCTTTTACGATATTCATGGGTCGAACTCGACCCCTGGTATGGAGAATTGATACAGAAGAGGAAACTCCTGTACATTACCTACGCCAAAAACAAGCAAGTTTCTTTTGGAAGTTAATAGTTCCAATCTTTCCGAGCGCGGCGCTAATATTTCATGTGCAGCCTTTCCCAAGCCTGTTAACCATGCAATTTTCGACACATACGACACAAGCGCCATATACGTGAAGTAACTTAAACATCCCGTGGTCTCGACTCGATTTTCGAAGTTGAAGACTTGAGTTTCTGCGCATGCCCAAAAAAACGACGTTCATTAGCTGTGATTTGCGCCTTATTTTCAAATAAGACAAATTACGTTTTTCAAAGTTTTTATTATATAAGAATAATTTTACACAGAAAATAAAGATTTGGAATTTATGGCGAAAGAATTCCCGGATCGTTCAAAGAATTCCCGTATCTTTCAAAGAATTCCCGTATCTTTCAAAGAATTCCCGGCATTTTCCCGTATTTTTCAAGGTTTTACAAAATTCCCGGCAAATTCCCGGATTTCCCGGTCGCTAGACACCCTGGAATCGTTATGCGAGAGATACGGTTCAAAAGTGGAACCTGGAAAATCCTGATAAAAAACCAAGAGTTTGGAAAGAGCTAACAAACACTGAATTAGATGCATTTATTGGTATACTTTTGGCCGCTGGTGTTTCACACAATAACATGCAAAAGTCAGGAGTTTTTTAGCATACAGACGGCCTAACCATATTCCGATCCGCTATGTCTCAGAAGCGACTCCTTGCATTGCTACGATATATCCATTTTGATCATGGGCGTACACGTGAATTTCGCCACAAAATCGACAAAACCGCACCAATTCGTCACCAGGGTGTCTAGTGATCAGGCAATTTGAAATTCCCGGGTTTTCCCGACTTTTTCCCGATCAAATATTTTTCCCCGCCCAAGTTTTAGATGTCTTTTTGTGATTTTTTGAAGTCAATGTATACATAGAAATAGGAATGTCAACATAATATACATAGGAAAACTCTGCCCGCTGCTCGAGCACACTCTTATCGCGCACTGCGCACGCGTCTCCCGAGTTTGAGCGCGCCTAGGGTGCGCACCTGTTGGATCTCGCGGTTCGCGCTCGATCATTGTACATCCCCTACATTTTTGCATAGAACTTTTGAAATTATAGGTCAAACCATCAAAAACTATAATTTAATAATTGTGAATTCTGTTTTATTAAAGCTCCTTCGGCTTTAACGAATACATTCTCACCACGAGTCTTGCGAGAAAAAAAGATTAAAAGAAAGTTTTCAGATCTAATTTGAAAACAATTTTGTCATCAAACATCTTATTGTACCTTGTATCTTTTAAAACAAATCAATTTGTTTATTTGTAATTTTATTTCTCACGATTAAACGAAAACTACGCGTCTGATCAAAAAATGATTAATAACAAATTTGTAGCTCTTTTTGGGTGAACAACTTTTGTCTATTTTTTTCGTGGTTTGTGTCGATTTTCGTCCCGATGAATTGTTCGAATTTCCGAGTACTACGAATAGCCGTATAGAATTTTCAAATCTTGGACAAAAATGGTCTCAAAAATTTTGAAAACGCTATAACTTTTTGAATTTTTATCCAAAATAGCTGGCTAAATAACTTGTCCTTTTCTTTCAGGCCTTAAAAAAGTGTGCCAAAGCTCAATCCAAACTCAGCATTTTTTCGAAAGTTATCGTGCCTACAGACAGACAGCTTCTTAAATATCGTTTTTTCTGACTCAGGGGGTCTCAAAACGTGGAGATTTAATGAAAAACGGCTAAGTTAAATTTCACATAAAACCAATACCTTCTCATAAGAATGAGGATGTAAAAAATTTGGATTTTTTTTTTATTTTGTAATTTCATTTTTCACGATTTAAACCAAAACCACGAGCCTTATAAAAAAAAAATCAAAATTCAAAAATCAAGCTCAAAATTTGTATTTTGGATTTTTTGAAGAAAACTCAAAAAGTTGTTATGATAATCTTGTAGGTACATAGAATTTTCGAATCTTAAAAAAATAGCCTCAAAAAGTTTGAAAATGCTTTCACTTTTTGAATTTTGATCCAAAATAGCTGACTAACGAACTTGTCTTTTTCTTTTAGATCTTAAAAAAGTGTGCTAAAGCTCAATCCAATCTGATCATTTTTTCGAAAGTTATCGTGCCTACGGACTGCAGACAGACTACAGATAACAGTCTACAGGCAGATTACAGACTACCGACAGATACCTTCGTAAAAATCATTTTTTTTTTTGACTTAGTGGATCGAAAAACCAATACCTTCTCATTAGGATGAGAATGTGAAAAATTACATAAATCGGTACTCAGTATAAGCATAAGAAGGAACCTTGCGACGGTAGATATTTTTTTCCCGCCGCAGAGACTTTCTTCCTTTTTTTTTTATTTATTTTTTTTTTATTTTATTTTTTTTCATATAAACGCTTAAGATCCAAGCTAAAATATATATCGAATCCTAAGCAAAATAGTTGTATTTGCAACCAAAAAGACCTCTATTTCTTGAAAGAAATCTTTATATTTAAATTCTTTTTAAAGAATGCATTGGATATTAGCAATTTTAGAAATACATTACAATTTTGTAGATTATTTCTTTTCCTATTTGAAAAATGTAATAATATAAATAGATTGGTTCAGAATCACCCACAAATTAATTTTATACCAAAGGAGATGAATTTTCAATGAAAGAGTTGTGTTTTCAAACTAAGGAATCCAATGTTTTCTTGCTTCCAGCTAGAAATATTGGGTTGAATCCTCGATAGTATAGTCTTCGGTAGTATAGTGGTAAGCATGATCCAATTCACACCAGGTCTAGCCACGCGCAAGTAAAAAAAAATTGCAGCCAATCAGCAACGGTCCAAGCTACACTGCCATATTGAATAAATGTACAGCTGGCGACTGTGATGAATGGTAACCAAGATGGCCGTGGAGCTGGTATGCGCGAGTTTGACGAAAATGGAACGTTTTTTGGCTAGACCATTAGTGGGTTGGACCATGGTGGTAAGTATCCCCGCCGTGGAACTATCGATCTCGGTCGTGCACGGATCGTTCCCAGCAGTGCAGCGCAAAATTAAAGCAAATTCTTTAAATAATATTGACCGCGTCACCAAAAATAGTGTCCGCTAATAGTATAAAGTGATATCTAGCAAACGAAAACTAAAAAAGTGACATGAAACTTATAATTATCGACTTCGAGCCAATGTGTGAAATACGTGCTTCACATCAAATCCATCATGGCGTGTTTAGTGTACAGTGCTTGTGCTACGAAAAATGGCCAGTGACGCACCCGCACTTAGCAAAAGAAAGCGATCACTTTCAAACAGCCCAAGCACGGCTAAACAAAATGACTCTCAAATAACGGAGCAAACATTCTTTAGGAATGCTTTAATGTCACAAAGAAATTCCGAATTTCTGCTTCAACCAGAAAACAGGAGACTGATGAAAAGACTGCTACAAAAAGAAAAAAGGGCATCATCCATCCTAGAAAAAGAAGCGGATAAGCTAAATCCAATCAATGAAGTCGACACTACTAAGCATATAGGTGAAGGATCCATTAAAACCAAATCGATAATAGATTCACCCGACATTATCGACGAAAAAGCAGCTCCCGTTGGCGCGGCGATCGATTCTCCAGTCGTCGATAGTATAAACCCAGGCAAAATGGAGTCGCAGTTGGAAGTCAACTCACGCGAAGAAGGACGCCCCTCAGTCGATCAGCTGTTGGCAATAATAAAGGAACAAAAACAGCTGATCGAGAACCTATCCCGTACAATTAAAACCAGCTCAAACGGTGACAGATGATACCCCCAGAATCCCGACCACAGAAGAAGAAAAGGCAGAGAACATGGAGGGTTGGGAGAAAACCTCCAATCGAAAAAGCAGGAGAGCCAACTTACAAAAAAAACAGCACTATCAACTTCGATCCCAGAAGACCAGGACGAAAGACCAGATGAAAATAAAGGAGGAAAATCTAGATCAAGGTATTTGGGAAACTATAAAGCGACAGACAAGCCTCCTCTGATCTACGCATTGACAACACAAGTAAAGGTAATGCGTAACTGGCTAAATGCCATAGTCCCTAACGATAGCTATGAAATGAAGAATCTTTGATGAGCTAGACTTAAAAAACGAACTAGACGAGATGAATTTGAAAAATGTCGAAATCCTCAGTCTAAGAAAAATCAACACAAAGGAATTTTTAAAGGCAAAACGGGGGGCGGCTCCAGCGTTTTTAATAAAATTCTCAGGGAATAGCAAACTGGAGAATATTTTTAAAATCAGAAGACTGGCGAATCAAGTTGCCAGGTGGGAGAAAATAATAAAAACGAACCCCATTCAATGCAAAAACTGCCAGGAATACGGACACATTGCTAAATACTGCAATAACGAATACAGATGTGTCAAGTGCCCTAACAATCATAAGCCTGGCGAATGTGAAATTCTGACAAATGTAAAAATAGATATTAAGGATATTTATTGCGCAAATTGCAAACAAAACGGGCACCTTGCATCTTACAAAAGATCCCCGGCTCTCCATGCAATAAAAAAGAAAATTAATGATAAACGGGACTCGATTAGAGAAAATAGGTTAGCTAAAGTAGGCAGCCAAGTAAGAAATAGCCTAGTGACCGAAAATAGACAATTTTTGAAGCGTATTAAAGGGAATGAACAATCAAACGGATATAACGCAAAATATAGAATCAACGCCTACTAGTGTAACCCTGAACTCTATGTTCAACGCTTTTAGAAACGAAATTAGAGCTATGTTAACTAAACAAACAGAAGACCTGCAATTAGCCATAGCGATACAAGCTGCAAAATTATCGTTAGTATATAAACAATTCGGTCTAGAAGATGTCTGAAACGATAGACTACGATCATAATTCTAATGTTAGGGGCGACGCAGCCAGAAAGAGGATTTTCGATTTAAAAATAATATCAGTAAACGTGAATTCTTGGGTTAAAATCCAGCGAAGACAGGATCTGATAATGTTTATTAAAAACAAAATGCCAGATGTTGTTTTGGTAGGGGAAACTAAGCTTAATTTAAAACACAAATTTTATATAGAAAACTATAAAATAATTAGAAATGGCAGGTTAGATAATAAAGGTGGGGGAGGCACAGCCATAATAATAAAAGAGAGTATAATATTTCAAAAAGTAGAGATTCGCGAGAATGTTAACTTTATTATCTTAGAAACAATCATAATAAAAATTTCTATCAAAAATAATAAAAACCTTTTCATAATAAGTGGATATGCAGCGGGCAACACAAGAGGGGATTTTACAAAAGATATAAATGCCCTTTTCAATGCTCTTCAATCATACAAAACAGAAAACAAATATATTTTAATGGAAAATTTGAACGCAAAACACCCGGACTGGCTGGATTCTACCGCAAATCCAAGAGGTACATATCTGAAAAAAAGGATTTTCTTTTTCGAGCAAAATGAATAGAGCCGGCTGAATCTTCCTTTCCTAGGGGCAACTCATACCTGGATCTATGTATACTAGATCAAGGACTAGATCAAGAAATTAATCTGGATTTGTCTGAAAAAGACGAATACGAATTGTTTGAATACGAAAAACCCGGTCTATATCATTTTAATAAAGCGGACTGGTCTAATTACGAAGAAAGTCTCAAAGGAAATGGAATACAAATCCCGGATAACAAAAACTAATCTAACGAAGAAATTGAAAACTATTTCAGCGAATTAGATAAAACAATAAGATTAGCAATCTCGAACTCAGTTCCTAAAATTGAAAGCTTCGACTCCAACGATAAGTATATAACGCCTAAAATAACAAAATTATATAAAAGAAAAAGCATTCTACTTTCAACCGTTTATAGACTTCAAAAGAAAAAAGATAGAGATAAAGAGGAATTAGGAATGTTCAAGTATCTTTTGCATGAAGTAAAAATACAGATAAACGTTGAAACTCAGAAGTCTTACAATAAATTTTGGTATAACAAAATAAAAAACATTAAAATTAACGATCAGATGTTTGCTGAGATAAACAGAGTTTTTCGAAAAAAGACTACCACGGAAATTAGCAATTTATTAATAAATAACGATAACATTCAACTTTTGCAGCAAGCCGAAATTGATATTGGGGAATTGCAAAAAGATGTACATAAGAACTATATTATCTCCCAACAGGAGCAAAAACTCGATGTGATGGAAGCTTACTTCGCTTCAGTAAATAAACAAAACATGAACTTAGGGAAACCGAGATTAAACGAAATAATTATAAATAAAACAGCTCAATTCAAAATAGATCTAACTAATGAGGCAAATAAAAAACAATATTATTTAGACCGAACGTGAATAAAGCTCATAAAAAATGTTGCATAGCTTGGAGGAACTTTCGGATAACTCCTGCCGATAACGCGGAACTAATCCACGATAAAAACAATATACCCATAATATACCACATCAAAAGACACTTATTTAATAAGTCAATAAATTACGATCCATTTATCGATGCCAAAAATTCACAAGCTGATTTCAGATTTTCAATGAGCCTCCCAAATAGGGATATCAAAAACAATTATCGAAAAAACATTAAAAAATACTGGTGATTAGAAAAAAGTTATGCAAGTGGCCATCTAGAAGATATCCTTCTGGCAGCGTCGCCCCAAGTTACATAAAAATGATATATACCATATGCCTTTACCTTTATATAATCACATTAGTATAGCATAGATGAACATGATATTCTTCACAGGATTTTAAATTGTTATATATCCGAGAGTCTCGATAGAGACAAATAGACTGCAAATTAAGCGTATGAATTACGCCTGTTTAAGGACATATAGACCTAAGCCGATATTAAGAGAGAGCGATTTCTCATATGTTTACCCGTATGTTTTTGTACATATTATTATTTGGACCTCTATATAGCGTTGAATAAACGTTTGTTAAAAAAAAGAAAGTTTTTTTGCTTTTTAAACAAAAATGTTTTTTATATAAACGCTTAAGATTTCACGTCGAAATATATCGCATACTCAACAAAATAGTTGAATTTTCAACCAAAAATATTAATTTTCTACTAAACGAGATGAATTTTTAACGAAAGAGTTGAGTTTTCAAGTTAGAGTACAATGTTGTCATGGTTCCAACAGAAATAGTGGGTTGAGTCCTCGACAGTATAATCTTCGGTAGTATAGTGGTAAGTATCCCCGCCTGTCACGCGGGAGACCGGGGTTCGATTCCCCGCCGGAGAGATTTTTTTTGCTTTTTTAACAAAAATGTTGTAAATATAAACGCTTAAGATTTCACGTCAAAATATATTGCATACTCAACAAAATAGTTTAATTTTCAACCAAAAAAAGATTAATTTTCTACTAAAAGAGATGAATTTTTAACGAAAGAGTTGAGTTTTCAAGTTAGAGTACAATGTTGTCATGGTTCCAATAGAAATAATGGGTTGAGACCTCGACAGTATAATCTTCGGTAGTATAGTGGTAAGTATCCCCGCCTGTCACGCGGGAGACCGGGGTTCGATTCCCCGCCGGAGAGATTTTTTTTGCTTTTTCAACCAAAATTTTTTTTACACAAACAGTTGCATTTTTGAACAAATAGTTGAAACTTCCATCCCAAAAAAAGACGAATTATTTAGACGAAGGTTGAATCCTCAACTAAGAAAGATAAATTTTCAAACACCATCTTTTCTACCAAACAAAGATGAATTTTTAAAGGACGAATTTACTATCCAAAAAGGCGAATTCTCAATAAAACGGTTGAATTTTTGGACTTAAAGTCGAATTTTTAACAAAATCGTTGAATTCTCAACAACATAGTTGAATTTTTAATTAAATGCATAGTTAAATTTTCCACCTACAAAGATGAATTTTTGACCAAATGGTCGAATTCAGAAATAAAACAATTAAACTTTAATCAAAACAGTTGCATTTTGAACCAATTAGTTGAATTTTTAAGACCAGAAGACGGATTGTTTAGAAGATAATTTAATTTTCAATCCCAAACGACGAATTTTCCATCCTAAAAGACGAATTTTCTATCTAAAAAGACGAATTTTCTGCCGAACAGTTAAATAGTCGAGAAAAAAGATGACTTTCTGACAATATAGTTAAATTTTTGACAAAATAATTAAATTTTCAATGAAAAATTATTAATTCTTAGCGAAAAATATAATGGGTTATATTTCGACGAGAAAAGTTCTTCATTTTAAATGAAAATCAGTTGAATTTAAACAAAAATGAGACTTTCAACCAAGAAAGATTTTTCATTCAAGAGAAAAAGAAATGTCAAAACCAAATTGTTAAATTTTCAAGTAAAAAAGCAAATTCTCTATCAAACAGTTGAATTTCCAAGCAAAAAGTTCAATTTCAAAACAATAGTTGAATTTTCTACCGAAATAAAATATTATTAAACTCAAAAACACGAATTTTTAACGAAACAGTTGAATTTTTAAGCCAAAAAGATGAGTTTTCAACCCAAAAATATTTATTTTCAACCAAATAATCGAATTTTAACCTAAGAACGTGGTGTTTGGAGTCTAAAAATAGATTTTCTTATTGGATTCTTTTAATTCGGCTCATTCAGGATTTATGATCAAGGCCACTCCAAGCCATTCATAAAGCCGTTCTTAAATCGAGGTTCCAGTGTATATTGGTCCAGTATACTTTGCACCTTTGGATCCTCCTTTGGACCAGTACACCAACAAATCTGACATCTTTCAATTAATTTTCTCACCTGGTCGACATCCAATAACATCAGCTAATCATACAAGACAGTTGGAAGAAGATACAACTATGGAACGAGTCAACTACACAGAATCATACAACACGATTTGAAGAAGATACAACTATGGAACGAGCCA
The DNA here is from genome assembly GCA_932178445.1 of Andricus quercusramuli. Lineage (NCBI taxonomy): Eukaryota > Metazoa > Arthropoda > Insecta > Hymenoptera > Cynipidae > Andricus > Andricus quercusramuli. The sequence continues at coordinate 75,636 of CAKNXH010001887.1, read as the reverse complement.
ATTATACAGAAGGATTCTTTCAAAGGATTGGAAATTGGGAAATATGGACTAGTGTATCAACAAATCTAACATATTTCAATTTATTTCAAAATATTGTTATTCAAATTCATATTTCCCATGTGTGATGTCACATTCTGCGATAATCCACCACCCTCTTGGCAGTGTAACGTTTTTTAAAGGCCCCGAAACTGTCTTCAAAAATAAAAATATGAAAAAAATAAGCAAGAGAAATGATAAGGTAAAAAATAATTGAAGGAACTGTGGATGAGGGAAGAAACAAATTATATGTGAGTTTCACGCTTTCACGTCGTCGTTCGAGCTTCGACAATCTTCACAACTATTCTATAGTCTGCAGGCCCACATAAGACTACACTCTACATCTACACTCTACATCTTTACAGGATTCAGAATGATGATCCTGCGTAATGAGCAGGCTTTACCTCCCTACCTTACACATCCTCAGTCACTCCATGATGGGTACCGTTGAACCAGTCTCGCCGTAATTACGACTTTCTTGGATTACCTATGCAAGTGTGTGATTCAGATGTTCATGAGCTCACACATGCATGTGTGCATAGTTTACGAGGACCTAAAATCCTATTGTCAATGAAAAATGTCTGAACGTCCCTGACATTAAGCTTTTTCCTTCTAGTGGAATAAGGCGCTATTAAAGATCAAATTAAAATTACCTTCTCACATTCAATATATAAACTCGCTTAAGAACTTATTTACAGACTTGTTTCAAGACCTTCATAACTTATTATATCTTCCTTATTCATATTACTCGCAGCTTCCTTGAAAAAATTACACTTCTCCGTTCATTTTTTTCCTTCAAATGTCATTATTATTCAGTGATGAATTTTTTTATGTAAAAACCCAAGGCTGATTTTAGTGTTGCTTTGTTGAGGAATGTTGATAAATTATTATTATTTAAATCAAGGATGAATTTTTCTTTTTATGAAATGACTGAATCTGGTAAAAAAGTATTTTATAGAAATTTTGCAGATTTAAGAGTTGGAATCAAGCGGAATACTTTCCTTGTAAATTATTTCCTGATATCAATACAATATATATAATATATATAAATGATAAAATCAACTTCTTCAAGGCAAATTACAAGATTTTAACGGACTTCAAGAATTTTTAAGGATTTTATAGAATTAAGAATTATTTCGACGTATTACAAAGAATTTCAAGAGATTTTTAGAGACTTTAAGGGATTTTAAGAGATTTTGAAATATTTCATAAAATGTCACGGGATTACAAGGAACATGAAAGGATTTCAAGTGACACCGAAATATGCTCACGAATTTTGAAGGATGTCAGGGATTTTTAATGGGATTTTGAAGATTTCAAAAGATTTGAAGGTATTATGAAAGATTTCACGGATTTAAAAATATTTGCAAAGATTTCAAAAGATTTTTCAAGATTTTAGCGCACTTTAAGAGATTTAAAGAAGTTTTGATGATTTCACGAGATTTCAAAGGATTTTAAGAGATTTCAAAAGATTCTAAAGTGTATACAGGAAAAAAGCTGAATGACTTTCAGATTCTTTGTTAATGATGAAAATCGATTCACGAAATCTGGAAGAATTGCAAGGGATTTATACATTTTTGAAGGATCATTGAAAGGATTTCAAGAAATTTTCACATGATTAAAAGAATTTTAAGTGATTTACAAGACTTTCAAGAAAAAAAAATAGACGGGATTTTAAAGGATTGCAAAGATTTCCAGGGATTCCAAGAGATTTCATGAAAAGATTACCAGATTTAAAGAATGGTTAACTCCTCGACTCTAAATTTATTGAATGTATCTAATATGATATATTACATAATTAAAATTTCCGAAACGAGATAATCCTCAAAGAATGTGGTACAGGAGAGACACTAGTTGAAATATGGGAAAGAAATCAGTTAAGATGGTTCGGACATCTTAAAAGAATGAAAGATGAACGACTGACCAAACAAGTGCACGAGTGTAAAGTACATGGCAGAATGCCCAGAGGTAGACACCCGAAAGAGTGGTTAGAATCTGTGAATGAGATATTAATCCGAAAAGACATTAGAAGCATGGACGTGAAGGAAGCTAGAGTAGTATGCCAGGACAGAAAAGTGTGGCGACAAATAGTTTGTAAACAAAGACATTGGATACTAATGGGCCCAAGTGGGGAACCACCGAACCATACATAACAATTTTGTGAGACTCTTCACTTGGGGTGATCGCTTGAGAGACTGATCAGCAACCTGGGTCTGAGCAGTGTTGCGGAACGAATGTGTCATTTAAATAAATAACACGAGAATTCTAGATCAATCTAAAATATCGATACCTTACACCTATATACCTATCTACCTTATACCTATATACCCATCTACACACTACTATTTTCCAACCGAGCAAGTCACGCCTACCCCGAAAGGGAAATGGCTTAATGGTATAATAATAATAAAATGATAAAATTAGTTAAAGTAAGCGCCGCGCGCCTACAAAAAAGGGGTTTGTAGCCCATTAAAACGTTAATTAAGTCGTTCAAACCTCCCTCTCCGATAAAGTTCCTCCCCCTCACCAACTTCTTCCACCAATACTTCCCCCTCTCCACACCTCCCCAGCTGAAACTCCCCTTCCGCAGCCCTCACTTCCCTTCTCCTACTCACCCTAGTTTCTAATCAGTATCCCTACTTCCTCTGCTTCCACTCATCTCACTTCCCCTACTCAACCTCTCCACATTTCTCCTCCCCTCCTTTCCCCTACTTTCCTTCCCCTCGTTTACTCTCACTGCACCAACATGGCAGAAAGTGCGACGGACGGATGGACTGACGTATACCCCACCGAAACAATATAGGTTTCTGCCCGGGGCTACGAAACCTTAAAAAGGAAAAAAAGCAAATAATGACATTATGAGTATGATGGTACAAACAGTAATTTCAATAGCGAAAAAAGGTTTGAATTGGAATATTTTAGGAAAATCAATAGAAAGATAAATCATACGTGAGAAATGAAAGAGTGTGCTACATTCTGATAGGGTTGTGCTGATTTTGTATACAACATTATTTTCCGAAATGTAAAAATTGAAGAAAACAAATAGGTCTATTTTTAGATTTTAGGGTGACTGAAAGTCCTGAAAGGAGAAGAGCAGCGTTGCTGGACCACCCGGTGCCATTAACGAAAATGAACTGGTTACTGCGAGAACCAACGATGAAAGAATAATAAAATGATTCATCCGTCTGAACGATCGTCTGGTTTCTACCTCTAAACCAGAGGCGAAAGACTCACCTTAATTCAACAGTGAAACTAAATATTCCGGAACTATTTTTTGTTTCAAAAATCCACCGGACGGAATGAAATATATTTTTGTACATATTAACAGCCTATTTCTGTTATCTCGACGTAACACTTCAATATCAAATGTGTAATTATCATATCTTTTTATTTTCCAATATCTTGCAGTTTTTATGATATTCGCACCCATAAATTTGAATACAAAACTACAGTTTTCGACGTTTCTAATTCCATTTTATTTGACTCCTGTTTTTCAACGACTGAATAAGAATAAATATACCAGAAGTAAGGAAAACAAAGAGTAAAACCACAACGGTTCTCTTGTTTTGTGCTACACTATCTTTACGTTAAAAGTACCTATCTGCAGCATTTATCTATCTCCTTCTCCATTATCCCCGAGCTTTCTCACTCGCTAAAGTTTAAATCACCCTTAGGAAAGTTCCTTGAAATAAGTACATACTGAACAATAGCTATTACGTAGTTTGTTAGCATTAAGAATTTCGCTCAGATATCTTGACTGTTTTGAAGGAGAATGCCAGGAATTAAAGGCTCTTCTCATAATACCCTTTTGCAAAAAAAGCACCATGACAATTTCGAGAATTCGAGTAAAACGATAAACGAAAACAAGATAGGATACATATTAAATGATAATGGCAAGTTACGAAATTCCTTTATTGTCACAGAATTATTGAGGTGATCAAGATGGATAAAGCAATAAAGTTTGAATAATTTAACATAAAGAATAGTATAGGATTATTAATGAAAAAAATCTGGGAAGTTTCGAGTCGAGGCCATGTGCCATATTCTTGAAGGGTCATATTGCCACATTGCCCCATGTGCCACGCATTTTTGCCTTGATTGTAACCTAGCCACACCCGTTTAACAGGTCTACTTTTCTTTCCCACATTTCCAGTAGACTTTTATAATTAAAGAGTTTACTATACCCCCCGTGATTCACATTGGAATCAAATTTATTGAATGAAATGAAATAAATTAAATAAGTTATTATTATTGGGCATGATGAGGAAATAGATTGAGCTTCATTGACGTAAACCTAATCAATGATTCGAAACTATCTTCTGGTAGCGGATAAAGAATTGAATATACCATTTGCAAAGATTAGAGATTAGCGCTAGCAGGGGGCCTAGCCCCCTAGTTATTCACTACATCCCTTGGTGTCAACTTTTGATGCAAAAGTGGAACAAAGCGTTGCACAATAGAAAATAAATTGTTATCCACGTAGGAAAATGCAAATGTAGTTATAATTTTGAATGTAATAAGTTATGCAGTTGTCAACTGTTTCTCCGTTGTGCACCTCTTTGTTCGAGTTTTAGATCAAAAAGATTGACATCTTGGATTTTACTGTTGGGAGACGGAAACGAACGGATGTTTGATAACGAATCTCTCGTCACCCTTACAATAATTATCGCTCTAATTATTAGATATTACAATTTTTGAAAAATCATTCATCATGAGGGATAGGTTTTAGGGTGTCAAGCGAGGTTTCCTACCACCATCATTCTTCAGAGAATTAGTTTTGAGAATTTTCTTCTATTTAAAATCACCAGAATATTAATAACTTTCTGCTCACTTGGTCATTTTTGTGATTTTTTGAAACTTATTAATAAGGGTTATATTTTAGGGATTCGAGCGGTATTTCTTCCCACGGCAGTTCTTTGGGGGATAGATAAGGTAAGTTTTCCAAGGTATAAAATCATCATCATTATTTAATTGACAATATACACGGAAAAAATTAGTTGTTGAAATTTTGAATGACTAAGTCAACCACTCTAGGATAGGGTTAGACGTATGTCATAAATTGGACGAATCGTCTTACAAACCTTGATTGATAAATGTTTAAACAGTAGAAAGGGTTGTCGAAAGTACAAAATAATTTCAATGAAAATGTGAAGACCAGAGGAATAGAGTTCTTGAAACACTGATACACTAATGCTTCGAAGCCAGTCAATGAAACTTTCGGTGACTCCTAACGAGTTTTTAGAAAACAGTATAGCCAAGTTAAAAAAATATATATTTCGCGGTTATATTTACTATATTGTTATTCACATAGACTCACGCTTAAGTTATATTTATCTTTACAGATACACATGAACCTATGAAAAATCGAAAGAAATTTTGCGGCGGGATTCGAACTACCTAACACCTATCAAACGCAACTTATCCCTAACCACTAGACCCCACGGCTAACTTAACACATTGAATATTTTGCACAAATGTCAGTGAAAAGTCAAATTTAAATCCGCGCTCATTTGTTAATTGCCGGTGACCGCGACTCCATTCAGACTGATACATATACCACTTCACCTGAGCATCCAATGTGACTGTACATTGTGAATATATAGATATGTTGAAGACAGTCAACGAATTCTTCGACAACTTATAAATCAGTTATTCGATTCTGTGCTAGAGTTATTGTATTCCAAATCGTTTGGAATCTGGAGGACTTTTTATGAACAATTGAATGTTTGCCTTGAACTTTGTCAAAATCTGCTGAATAAAAATTCGAAAACTGATGTTCCTAGATTGTCTTCCAATAATTCGATGACTTTTTTCACTTTTTCGATGAAGTCTGCGGTTCTTTAACCAAAATTATACGAGATTCTACAAAAAAAGTGGCCTATCCTAGAATGGTTGACTAGTCAAGTGAAGTTTCGACAACTTATTTTTTCCATGTAGTTGATTTCTACAGAAGCCGGTATTTCAAAATTGTTCGCCGAATCGAAAAGATAAGAATCATTTGATTTAAAAAAAGAAAAGAGTCTTGAATGTAATCATTGATTAAAGAAATCGCATGTTTAACACGAATTAACAAATTTGCGACGGCCTCGCGCACATGGTTTAGCGTTAATCGCTTAACGAGTTCGATAGCCGTCAGATAAATTCTCATGGAAAGTAATCAGCTCTCGACGTTAAACATCTCGTTCCGAAAGTAAGGATTGAGCATGGCTCGCGATCGATGTTAAAACGTTCTCCGACCGGCGATAGATTTATCCTCGGAGTATTATCATCGATCGCGATCGTTTACGCTCCGATAATGAGCCATAAATTTAATTAAGCGCGTCAACGTCATGTTCAAGGCACGCTTGAGCCTCACGTGTTTACAGGTGCATATCTTTCTATCAGTAAGTGAGAGAAAAATCGAGTGTAATCAAGAATAAGCGTAATACCGACCTTGGCCAACGACCTTAATCTTTTCTTTGGCCTCGATATCGGGGGAAAGGATTCGAGGTTGAGAAAGTGACGTGATATAAATATAAAAATCCTGCTCAGAGAAAATGCGATATTTTATTTTTCGTTGAAAAATGTAACTTCTGGGATTTCACAAAATTGTGAAAATAGACCAATTTATATGAAAATTATATAAAAGGTTTTTCGAGTCACTGATCAAGTCCAAGCGAGTGTTATAAAGATATTATGTTGCTCCAACTAAGCTTGAAAAATTTTCTTCTTTTCATTTTTGACCCATTTTTAAATGAATAATTTAGAATAGGGTACACAGAAAAAACTAAGAATAAAATTTGTTGCAGGAAATTTTTTAGAGCGATAAAGTTTTGTTCAGCCAACTTCGCTTCTTTCAAAATACATGTGTTTGTCATGGAAAAACAAAAGAAAGTTTAACCGATATTTGTGTAAAGTTTATCCTGTGAAGTTAATTTTTGTTGCAGAGAATCTTTCGTGGGAAATCGATGTAAAGTTTATCTTCCGTTTTTTCTATGTAACTGGCACAATGTTTAGCCACTTGAGGAATGTTTCCAGTTTAACAATTTGTAAAAAACACTACAGGCGTCCAAAGTAATTCTAAAAATAACAAATGAATAATACATTATAATACAATACAATACAAAATACAATGATTGTATGGTTTGCCACTGAAATGTGGTGAAATACATTGATTGGCCATATGAGGTTATATAGATTACTGATTTTGAAGGCACATATTTAAATGAGGGGGCCAATCGTTGGGGGGGGGGCAATCATTGCTCAGATTAACCTATATTAATCGCTTTTCAGGCACAAATTCAATATTTCGGATCTAGAAATTTTAGACACACGAACTTTTTTGAAAATCATATTAGTTTTTACAATTGAGGGTCCAGATCAAACAACCAGTTATAAAATTATTCTGCACGGAAGGGACTGACTGAGTGAGTAAAATCATTTCATAACCGGTTATATTTTAGACCCGTTTCTTTCCGGGGGTTTTATTGTTTTCTTTTTATCTCTGACGTTACGAGTTTCAAAATGACAAGCACAATTTAATTAAATATTATCCTGTAAATTTTTTTTTCGTAGTATACTGTGTGATTTTTTATAACATGCCTTACTTGAAAATAAAAGTTTAATAAATATATTTCCTATTTGCTTTTCGATACTGCCTTGTCTTCTACCCCTATAAAACCTCCTCTTGACCCTGCTAAAGACTCATACACGTGTCTATATACCTGGTACAGAGCTAGAATAGAACAATAGAGAGGCTCCCCTATGCAATTACCAACCAGTCACTATGAGGGTCTTTTTTCCCAACATCATCTGGATTATAGGCATATATCTATATATACTCTTTATATAGCCAGTTTCACCTACACATTCTCAAAGGCATTTTCGGATAACACAGAATAGTTATATGTGCAAATCTGAGCGTCAGTACGACTACATTTTTTTTATTTCAGCTTGCTAGAGCGTATTGAGAATTGTTCTACAATTTGCAAATAATCAATGTTTTCCTGAATAAATTTAATTTTCACCGATTTTAAAAATTTGCTTATGATAATCATTAGTCAGAGACTTTACTGGCGAATAATATTAAATGCTGAAATGATGCTAAATAAGCTAAATAAAAAATACTAATAGGGTGTCTATGCTATGGATGACTTTGGATTCCCGGTCATTTCCCGGTTTTCTGCCGTTCCATTTGAAAGTCTTTGTCTTAAACTCTAGTTTATAAATCTTCACGGAAATTCCCTGTTCCAAGTCACAATTATATTTATTTGAAAAAAGATGCTCTGTTCTAAATTAGAATAATATGCATTTACAATATTTTCTATTATAATTCAGAAATATAAAAACTCCCTTTTTCTAAAACTTGCAAGAGGAGAGTTTTAAATTATGGCGGATTTGTATTTCCAAACAAAAAAGTTTTAATTCAAGAAAATGATTTGGAAGAAGGAATTTTCCGCATTTTACAAACTCTGTATTGGAACAGCAATAGTTTTTGTGAATTCCGTTTTATAAATCAGAATTAAAATTGTATTCCGAAATTTCCTATTTTATGTAAAACATGATCTGTTTTAACCCATTAATGCCCAAAGTGACCAAAATTTTTCACCGATTTCGACTGGATAACTTTTGATGAAAACGCACTAGAAAAAAAAAATTAAATACATATTCTGATGCTTTCGGGATCGCTCTTTCCGAATCTGGTGACGAAATGGACGAAAAATTATTCCTTATGCCCTTTTTTTGCCATTTTTTTGACAAAAGTCAATTTTTTTCAGTTTTTTTTTCCTTCAATCATAAAAATGACCCTGATAACGGTGTCACATGGTGCTGGAAAGTATTCAAATTTGGTCATCGATAATTTTCCTTGAAATATATGCACTTAAAAAAATTGTTGGAAATCGATGATTCCAATATTGGGACCATTTAAATGTGACATAATGAGTGTTTCTGACACCGTGTGGATTCTCCGTTGGGAGTGCTTTTTTTCAAAAAATACTTCAAACAAAAGTTTTTCATTTCAACGAGTTATTTCGAAAATTGGCCTCAAATTCTGGGTTCAAAGTATTTTTGGGCCTTATGAGTCCCAAAACATGTTGAATAGTAGAAAAAATCTCATTTTTGATTTCAGATTCGGAATTTACGGAAAATCTCATGTAAGAATACATGAACTCAAAATTCAATTTTTGGGCCTTACGTACACTATTGCATACTCATGTATATTTTTAAGCCTCTTGGGGTCAAGTATATGTTGAATAATGAAAATATCACATTTTCCATTCGAAATTCAGAATCTACGGGAAATTTAACGATAGAATACCTATTTTTCAATTCAAAAATTGGGCCTTATGTACACTTTTGTGGCTACTCGAAACTTTTGGTAGTCTTATGGGACTCAAATACTCTTCAATGATGCAAAAATTCATAGATTCATAATCTACGTGAGATTTCCTGTAAAAATAGGTATTTCCCGAATTCTGGATTGGGTCTTATCTACTTTTCGGACAGTACCGACAATGCCGATCCACTTCTGGCATTCGGAATGAAATCATGAATCTCATCATAAAACACTAGAATCACTGAGGTTCATGTTCGATACAATTCATAATTCACATTTTTGGGCCCATTCAATCAATCATGCAGTTGGAGCGCCCTTTGCCGTTGATGGAGCAACGTTGTCCGGTTTTCACGACGTGGAGGTGGGCGCTCTTCGTTTGCGCTTTCACAAAGTGAAAAAAAAGGTTTTCGAAGAGCGCCCACCTCCACGTGGCGAAAACCGGGCAACGTTGCTTCTATCAACGGCAAAGGGCGCTCTAACTGCATAATTGAATGGGCCCAAAAATGTGAATTATGAATTGTATCCAACATGAACCTAAGTGATTCTAGTGTTTTATGATGAGATTCATGATTTCATTCCGAATGCCAGAAGTGGATCGGCATTGTCGGTACTGTCCGAAAAGTAGATAAGACCCAATCCAGAATTCGGGAAATACCTATTTTTACAGGAAATCTCACGTAGATTATGAATCTATGAATTTTCGCATCATTGAAGATTATTTGAGTCCCATAAGACTACCAAAACTTTCGAGTAGCCACAAAAGTGTACATAAGGCCCAGTTTTGGAATTGAAAAATAGGTATTCTATCGTTAAATTTCCCGTAGATTCTGAATTTCGAATGGAAAATGTGATATTTTCATTATTCAACATATACTTGACCCCAAGAGGCTTAAAAATATACATGAGTATGCAATAGTGTACGTAAGGCCCAAAAATTGAATTTTGAGTTATGTATTCTTACATGAGATTTTCCGTAAATTCCGAATCTGAAATCAAAAATGAGATTTTTTCTACTATTCAACATGTTTTGGGACTCATAAGGCCCAAAAATACTTTGAACCCAGAATTTGAGGCCAATTTTCGAAATAACTCGTTGAAATGAAAAACTTTTGTTTGAAGTATTTTTTGAAAAAAAGCACTCCCAACGGAGAATCCACACGATGTCAGAAACACTCATTATGTCACATTTAAATGGTCCCAATATTGGAATAATCGATTTCCAAAAATTTTTTTAAGTGCATATATTTCAAGGAAAATTATCGATGACCAAATTTGAATACTTTCCAGCACCATGTGACAACGTTATCAGGGTCATTTTTATGATTGAAGGAAAAAAAAACTGAAAAAAATTGACTTTTGTCAAAAAAATGGCAAAAAAAGGGCATAAGGAATAATTTTTCGTCCATTTCGTCACCAGATTCGGAAAGAGCGATCCCGAAAGCATCAGAATATGTATTTCATTTTTTTTTTATAGTGCGTTTTCATCAAAAGTTATCCAGTCGAAATCGGTGAAAAATTTTGGTCACTTTGGGCATTAATGGGTTAAGGCAAAATTATAATTCTTTGCGGTCATTTAAAAAATATTTTATCAAGTCTCTGTTCAAATTCAGAATTATAATTCTTTTAGAAAATTCTCTATACCAAGTCACAATTGAAATCATTTTCAAAATTCCCTGTTCCAATTCAGAATTATAATTCTTTACGGAAAGTACCTGTCCTGAAGAAAAAATTATAATTCTTAACGAAACTTTCTGTTCTAAAGAAAATTATCATTTTTATGGAAATTCCAAGTTCTATTTAGAAATATAATGCTTGTAGGAAATTTTCCAAAATTCCTTGTTCAAAAGTCAAACTTATAATTCTTTACAAGATTTCCCTGTAACAATAGTCAAACTTATAGTGCTTTACTGAAATTCCGAGTTCCAAACTCAAAAATGTATTTTTTTACTGAAATTCTGCGTCGCAGCTTAGCTTATAACTCTTTTAGAAATATCCCTCTAACACATAAAAAATTATAATCTTTACTTCAATCCCCTGTCCTAACTCACAATTATACTTCTTTTATAAAAGTCACTAATCCAATTAAGAATGCTAATTCTTTTGGAAAATTGTCTATTCCAAGTGAGAATTATGATTTTTTTCACAAATTTCCTGTTCCAACTAAGAATTCGAGTAGTAAAATATATGAAACCACTTCTAATTTGCATATCAGCACATTTGAAAGAAGAATCCCGATCCCTGAATTAGATTCTCGGTCTTTACCCGGTTTCAGGGTCAGGTAGACAACCCAGACTAACAATGAAAAAATAACTATTTTTTGTTGTCGCAAAATACCCAAATTAAAATAGCTCTGTTTCTGAAATTTGTTGGCAGGAAAAAGCTGGCCTTATTTTAAGTCAGTTATTAAAACAAAACTCAGAATTAGCATTTTTTAATCAAAAAGAATGTAAATTGAGTATTCAAATAAAAAACAAATGCGTGCATGGAGTTACTTCGGTAACGCTTAAATTGAGACATAAAAGAATAAGATGCAGTAAAAGTTAGCGTTTTATAGGAAATCAATTGTTGATAAATTTTGCTTATTTTCTAATTACAAATTATCTCCAATTAATTTCACTCTATCAAACGTAGGAAATTTCAAAAATATTTTCGTATTATTTAAAAGAAGGACCATTTGATAAAATAAAAATCAGTAAATAATTGAAGGCTTAATTTTATTTTTAACCACACAATGTAATTTTTACCCACTGCGTAGCGACGACTGAGAGTTTTATACTTTTTTGAGATCATGCTGTACTCGTCCTAACGGCAAATATTTATTTTCGTCTCTCCCCTCCATGATGCAGATCCCGTTATATCAAAATATAAAATTAAACCTCCTACGAAAGGCTTTCGCAGCATGTTCGTATTTATAATGTATGTCCTTTTGCTAACGCACTTGCATGCACATAGAAATAGAAGCGAGGCCGTGATGCATAATGCACAAACCACGTGCTGCACGCATTACCCCCCCCCCCCTCCACCTGCAGCACCCATTTATTTATCGCTTTTTGCCTATCTTCCTCTCTTTTTCTTATTTTCTTTGTTGCGAGAATGATACAACTCTACATGACAAATCACTGTGCTATATGAAACCTTCAGACTCTTTATCAATGTCAAAAAGTTCAGCAGAACTGTCACGTACTGTAATATGTAGTCATCTTGAAATCATATCCGAAAGCATCTTTCTACTAAGAATGCAACAATCGTCGGCTTTGTGATCGATATGCCACTGTCAAGAGTAGAAACCTACATCGTATACATATAAGGTTCGATAAGATGAACCGCAAGGTCGATGAAGGGCTTTAGGTGGTTGCACCCTCTCAAGCGAGAGGTCGAGAGCAGGTGAATATTTAACAGGCGATATAAAAATTTTACAGCCAGAAAAAAACTAAAACGTGTTATTTTTTATTATAAATTATTATTGCAGGATGATACTTATGTGAAATCCCTGAAACGATTTATCGATGATTAAAATTTTAAGATTCCAGCCTTCAAAACTGAACGTAGAAAAATAGACGTTCAATAGTAGATGTTCAAAGTATAAGATATAGTATCGCCAAACATACAGATACTGACCCGTAACATCTACTATCTATTTGAGATAATAGGCTGAAATATATTTTTAGTTTAAACTGAAACATCCAAGATGTTAAACTTGCACAGATGTCGTTCAATGTCGATCATTTCGTGTCGTATGTCAACTTGTGTAAAAATTATGATTACTAATATATTGTTTACAAATATTGATTATAATGCTGTGAATTGTTTGGACATAGTAAAATTATTAACACAAGTGCTGCTTCTTCTTCAAAAAATTCTTCGAGGTAAAAACGCTCTGCATTGCGCATATCTTAAATATCCAGAGAAACTAACCGTTAACATCCAGATGGCTGTCCTATAGTTAAACATTGAATATGTTAACCTTAAACATCTAGATGTTGAGGGTAAACATCGAGTTTTCTCCGTGTGATCAATCTATTATTTAAAGTACCATCAACCGGGATAATTATGGATTAAAAAGGTTCATCTTTTTGCGGCTATACACAGAAAAATAATTAGAATCAAATAAAGAAAATATCGGTACTAATACGGACGATACAATATTTTCATGACCCAAGAAAATTTATTAAATCTCAAGAAAATATACTAATATGAAGAAAATCAAGCTTCTTTAACCCATTACATTTTCTGAAGACAAGAAATATTTTTTTAGATCGAGAAAACATTATATCGTCCGTGTTCGTCATGACATTTTCTTGATTCAATATCAACTCTTTTTCCTTGTGGTGGACTTTTCGAAACGGTGCACTAGGTCAATTTGTAGCGTGAAGTATGCTCTATATTGAATTATAAGGGTACCTTTTCATGAAGAATGTGATACAAAAGAATATTCTTTTCACATCGAGTTCATATCTACGTTACTAGTGCCTTTATGCTTATGTATTTCATTGACCACAAACATAATAATAATTTAGATATGAACTCGATATAAATAAAAATTCTGTTGTATATCCTGTACATAATTCCTATTTGAAAGGCACCCTAAGTGTAAAGCTTTTACATTACACCAAGAAGTCAGAAAAATTTCAGAAAGTGGCGACTGTCCAACCATGAACGCATGAAATCTCAAAAACTTCTACTTGCGGTTCTTTTGGAATGGAAACTGAATATAAAAAATATTCGAAGGTGAAAAACAGGAAGTACTGAGACGAAAGTGTACGTACTGCGCTAACTTTTTAAGGTAAATGCACCTATTTGCGTCCGTGCTCCTATTTGCGTCCTAATCTGATTGAAAAATAGTAAATTTAATGAATTTGTATACTTATTGATTCCTGAAGAGTATTTATTTTATTCTAATGACAACCCTCTACATGCGCGTTTATTCAAATATGTGTTCTATCGAAATTTAAAAATCTAACACGAATTTAATTTTCCAAGTTGCGCGCCGTAAGTGGCCATTTGTATTTACCAGTGCGTAGAGAGCAAATTCTTAGTAGAGAAACGGACTGTCAATTTTGTAGTTATTGCGGATCCCGAGAAATAATTACCAGGTAAGTCAAGTGTCATGTGCAATCAAGCTCAACAAGCTATTCAGAGATCTGATTCCATCACACGAATGGTCAGTGAATTATTTATTTCACACAATAGTCGCTAACTAGTGCAACAATATTTTGATGTGCATGCGTGCGTCCGTATGTTTGCAATATTCGAAATAATTGAACTGTGAGTGTATTTATGCTAAATATTGTCGTAAGTGATGTGAAAAATATTTCTCTTTCGATATGCACTGTTTTTTTCTGCGGTACAACCTATAAAGTGACGTAAGTTTTATCGAAATAATTCGAGTCTATCATAACCTTTGAAGAGCGGACGCAAATAGGGTCCAACAAATTCTGTCCCTATTTGCGACCGAACGATTCATTATCAAGTGGACGCTAAATGGTACAAGTACCGGTTTGCGTCCGCTCGCAATTAGGGGCACCCGCGCGGACGCAAATACATCCAAAAACGAATTAGGCCGTCGCAACGACGTACAATCACATCTTTGCGTGATTTTCGAATTTCCCGGTGCATTTTGTAGCAATTTGTCCAAACAAAATTTTTTTTCCATAAAAAAATCTATGTTCTTAGATCAGTAATAGTTTTTTAGCGAATCGGAATGGATTACACTTGTTTATTCGTCTTAAATTCTGCCGTATCCCTTACACGGACGCTAATAGGTGCATTCACCTTAATTGCAAGTTTTCTTGTATTATTGCAAAAAGTGAGATGCCGTATTTCCCGGGGGAAATTATGGATCAAATTTAAAAAAATTAAATTTTACAAAAATTATGTTTAATACATATTCTACACCCTACAAATTTGTTTTTGTTTTTTAATACTTTATTGATATTTTTGTGCCAGGAAATGTGAAATTAAACGATTCTGACTAATGAGTCCTAAAAATCTAGAAAAATTGCTAGGTATTATTTAAGGATTGCAAAAGATGATCTTTTAGTTTTTGTAACCAAAATTATTTGTTTAAATATTTTTCGTTTATTCGGTGTAGCGAAGGTAAAGAGCTCCTTTACGTGGAGCTTGAAAACTTTTTGGGTTGAATTTTACCCCGCGTGACTAATAAGAGTTTAATTTTAACCAAAACATACAATTGGAAATGGCGCCCATTTTGTAAAAAGCCACACCAAAAATTGTTACAATGCGTAAAATCAGCTATCCGATGATGATTGCGATACAAAATCTGAAAGTACTGTTTTGATCAGCAAGGATGTCCAATAGATAAGGAAACCTGTATCAATATAAAAAAATACTATTGTATTATTAGATCAATTTTTTCAGATGGAATTGATATCTACCATCTGATTTAGTGTGCTAATTAGGTCACGGAATAAAAATTTAATTCCACACGCATGCTGCTGAGATTCAGCGATCCCGATATATACAGGCGAAATTGAAAATGCATATTGAATATGGAAGAACCCATTCAAATTAGTAATTTGAGAGGTTATTTTCCAGTCCGAAATATGCTCGAAGCTGACATGAATGTGCACTTTTTTAAATGTTCATGTGCGTGCGTACACTCACAGCTAGGAATAAATCAAACGTGAAGGTATATGTATATTGTACATATTTCTCTCTAGTTCTCTAGAGTTGGTAACATCGACCCGAAGTTTTTCTCACCCTTCACCCGCAGATCCGCTCTTTGTCACCCCCAAGCAACGGCTCATTCCACCCTTCCACCCTCTTCACCTCTCGTTACAAGTCTCATCGTTCGCGTGCAACAACCCCATTGTTTTTCGCAATACCGAGCAACACTATTCCAGCGATGCCTGTAGTGTTGAATTTTTGTCTTTTTTGATTTTTTATTACCAGAAATTCCACGAGAACTCGTAGGAAGGAGCAGCACAAAAGAAAAAAAAATCTTTTAGTTAGATGAGACAGTTTATTAAAGAAACGATTCAGAAAATAATGTCCATTTTGAAAGCTCTAATTCAGTCTCTATTATCACATTCCATTTCCTATTTCGTTTAATAACATTTTTGAATTAAAAATAAACTTTAGTTAAATTATAAAAAATTAGGATTTGATGATGTTCCTTTTAATTAAACAATTTGTATATAAACTAATAAACTAATAATTCTCTTTTTATTTCTGTCCATATTTCCGCTTATCTACATCCCGTGTTCAACTCTCGGACTTCAGAAGCAAATAAATGACTTTTTCCTCATTTTGCATGTCACTTAACGAATGTTGATAATAACGCTTGCTGTTAAATACTTTCATGGTTCGTTTTACCTTTACAAACAAAACAAATTAAAAATGGATTGAGTTCTCCTTTATCTGTGCATTGAAGTGGAATTTGCAGTATGCATGATCAGAGAATCGTGCGAACTGGGAAAATACTTGAGCAACTGATAAATCTACTAAAGCGTTATTTACTGTGTCACAACCAGATATGCGGATTTGATTGCGATTACTTTTACGTTCTAAGATCTACACTGAGAGAACATACTTACGTTTTATGTGCGAAAAATCCATGAAATCGATGCTTGACCTATTCATGCTGAGACGGTATGAATTTCGAACATTAAAAGCTTAAAGTTCATACTAAAACTTCAAACAATACCCATGGAAAAGTATCACTGCGCTCCTACTTGTTCTTCGTGAATTTTTACAGCTGACATGCTTTGAATGTACAACAGCGTAGAATTCAACGCATGACAGGTCTCATACTCGAAACTCTAAAACTCCATACTATTATATTATAGTAAGATGAGCAGCGAGTGAACAAGTGTGATGAACGTAATCTTACTCCGAACGCTTGTGATCCATACTAAAATAGTATGTACCCATGCGTTCAAGGCATTAGCTCGTTTGTACATTAAACGCGTGTCGTTGTTACTCTCAGAGCATACAGTTTAGACTTCAAATGCGTGATATATTATACGTATTTTGTATAGCGCTACCTCTACACTAAATAAGTATGAATGTGTGCTGTCATAGTTTGAATTAACCCATACTAACTTAGCGTGAGACGAGATCATACGAGAGTTGCATTACCATTCGAGCGAAACCCGTGTTTTTTTTACTCACTTTTCAAGTAGATTTTCTCATCATATATTGATATAAAAAAAGACCTTTCTAAAATATAGATAAGTTTTGAGTCTCGGATACGAAAATCTTTCTCCATGTGTCTACCAGGGTCACCCACGCGAAGATAAAAGATGCTCCAATCTTATTGGTTATTCTTAAGTGAAAATAAAACAAAGAAGGCAATAAGAACTTGACGTGAATCTGAAATGGCATTTCACTGAAACAATGTAGATAAAACCCTCTACGTAGACGGATGCAGGGCTGTATTTGATAATAACGCAATTCAGTTTTATGTTCGCAGTAAATCCCTGAGATATTTTTTATCTGAAGTTGGATAAAAACGTTGCAAACAATTGAAAATTATAATTATCCAACGTCAGATAATTTTTATGGAGAGGCGAATAAAAATTATCTGACGTTGGATACTGTAGTTGTCAATTGTTTGCAACATTTTTATGTAACTTCAGATAAAAAATATTTCAGGGAATTACTGTGATAGAATTACGGAATATATGTATAAATAGACCTTAAATTTTCTGAAAATGATGTACAACAATCTACTATTGCACACGATGCGCATAGCATTACTTAGTTCTCTAGAAGACTAAATGGCACATTACTTCGCTGGGACGTCACCAATCGAGTAAAGACCCACTTAGATTCTTCTAAACGAACATGTAAGTCGCAAGTTCCGGCGCGGATATTGGGGGAACTTAATTTAACGAATAAATTTAAAGCTCTTTCTTCTCGCCCTTTTGCATTAACATGCTCAGTGCATCGAAAGTCACAGTGGAGACCGCTCACAGACGATCTGCATATTTGTGCATGCGGAAATGACTTTAAAGGGTAGTCTGCCGCCGCTGAGGCTACCGCGTGTCTATCCGTTTGAAGCCAGTAAGCCGCGTGGCCTATACCGAGCTTGGGTGAATTCGCAATTTCCCATAACTATAAAATAAGAAATATACGAAATTCCACAGCTCGACATCGCCAGGGATCAAGGGAGATTTTTTTTAAAGGAATTCAACGAGAGAGGAAATAGAAAAATGGAAAATTTTGCTCATCAATCCTCATAGTAAAAACGCAGGGACAAATTTTGTTGCTGGTAGAATTAGAACGGTATTTACTTTACCTTGGTTGTGATTCGAATGTCTCTCGTGCTTGGGGCACGAAATGTTCTGTTTTTTTTTTTGTTGTAGTCATTTGGACGATTTAAAATTATGATTAAAATAAACATTAAAATAAATTTTGAAAGTCAAAGTCTGAAGCTTTATGCAGAGAAATGATTTTTCTGGTGACATTTATTTATAATACAAAGACATATTTCTTTGAAATGATAAATCATTAAATTATTCCATTATAGAAACATTTCAGTATTTTAAAATGTATACATTTTTCAGTTATGTATGTAAAAATATACGCAGAATTCGCGTATATGTTTTGTGTTGGTCAAAGTAATTCTTTACATTAAGATTAAGTGATTCTTTTAATTGAGAAAAGTTTGTTTCAGTGTTGTTTAAACTTGAATAAAACCTGAATGCGAATTATAAGAATAAGTGCATTTAGAACTAGGAATTTCAGAAGATTATTTTTCATTTTATTTACTTTTCTTCCACAGTCGTATCGTCGAATTATGTGCAAGGAAAGAATGTGCACTGAAGTAAAATTAAGGAAGATAAATTTACGAGAAAGAATAGCGGAAAGACAAGAATGTAATCCTTTGGGCAGCGCAAGCACTTCCAATTCATTATGTAGGATGCATGTCGAGCAACTGTCTTGAGAACTGTAATACATTATATTATTACATGCCCACATGAGAAAATCTGCAAAGACGTTTCAGGAAAATTTAGAAACCCATATTTTAAATTTTATATTCTTAACGCAACATTTCTCTTCAAATGTTTAAAACTGCGTATTATAAGTACTCAACAAAAGCGCTCTGAGTAATTATAATACAAGATTCGTATGACTAACCAATTAAATCAAGAGTTTAACGTTTCCATATAGTTGATGAAATTCAATTCATAATTAATTACCGCCACCCTTCGGGAAACTTGCCTCGTGGTTCGAACTCAGACGTGAAATGATTATGATTGAACCTATGATATGAGGTTTCATGGTTCACAAAACGTAGCTAATTATTTATTGAGTACCCATAAATGATAGATGAACCGTATATGGTTCCCATACCGGGAATTGAATCCGAACATGAGAACAGCTTTTTTAAAATTTGTATTGTAAAAACATGCTTTTCTCGATATCCAATACACAATTGATGAAAGTTTGCCAGAAGCAAATTTGCTTTGTAAACTTCAAGAAGACGGATGAATTTACTAAAACTTAAGAACATTATCGTTAAGTTTACAATGGTTTCATTCCTTAACCGCATTCATATCAAATCCGATCCACACATTCGCTACTAAATAGTAATTTGAAATCTGAAAGTGTTCCACGTAAATGAGCTTGAGGACGTTAATATACAAAATTTGTTGTGCTTTACAGACCGAAAAATGTAAAAAAAAAAAGAAGGAATTTCGGGCACATTTAAGAAGAGTTAAGTTTAGAGCATTATTTCTTATACAACAGGCACGGGAAAAAATTCGTGAATATGAGGAAAACATTTGTGAACAAATTGCAGTCAACAAATTCGATAAATAATGACAATTGTTGCTTGAAATTACAAAAATGTACAACTATACTATCTGCATTTCTAATGAAGATATTAGAGCGATTCAAACTCCAAACTGTAACGGAGAAGCTCTGTAATAATTTACAATCTTCCGGAATGATGTGATTGGTTTATTTTTGTTTTATTTTATATGTTTTATTTTTATTTTTGGTGAAAATCTTGATATTTTTAGACATTTTTTTGTGTTGAAAAGCAAATGTCAGAAAGCAGAGAGGGTGCTTTTTTTTGCTGCCGACCGCTGGTGCCTTTCTCTGACCCGTGCTTCTGAACACCTACCCAGAAATTGACGCCTCTTCTGACCAGCAGCAAAAAAATACACCCCCTCTGGTTTCTAACACTTACTTTCCAACACAAAAAATGTTCGAAAGTATCGCGATTTCTACCAAAAATAAAATAATCACATCCTTACGGGAGATTGTAAATAATTACAGAGCCTATCCATTAAAGTATGGAGTTTGAATCGCTTTAATATCTTCATTAGAACTGAAAATAGTATAGTTGCACATTTTTTTAATTTCAAGCAACAATTTATATTATTCCTCAAATTTGTCAACTGCAATTTGTTGACAAATGTTTTCCTCATATCCATGAATTTTTTCCCTTTTTCTCTTGTATGAGAAATAATGCTCTAAACTTGACTCTTCTCAAATGTGCCCGAAATTCCTTACTTTCAGCTTTTGAATGACTATTTACTTCTAACTCTAGCATTTTTTTTTGCTGAGTTGTTAAGCTTCAAAGGCAGATGCCTTTAATTTTTGCGCCGATAGTACTAGTGTGGATTGGTCTACTTTAGGAGTCTAGGCGAATCTTCACTACTCGTACTATCCATCACTTGCCGAGCTTCCAACGCGAGCATCAAGGCGAGTAGAGTGAGAAACTGACGTTTGGGACGGGCATCCACACGATTGAAGAGAGAATATTCGCCGCCATGTCTGGCTACCTGTGCTCGGGTAGGCTCGCTACTCGGCGAACATTTGGGGATTAAGTACTCGGCAAAAGGCGAATATTCGGCACTCGGCAAGTAACGAACGTGTGGATCAGTCTTAAAGCCCGATCCACACATTCGCTACTCGGTGAGTGCCGAGTAAAAGTTCGCCAAATACCTAGCAGTATGGGTGGGTCTACTCTAGGCGAATGCTCGTTACTCGTGCTATCCATCACTTGCCGAGCATCCGACGCGACGACGCGAGCACCAAGGCCAGTAGAGAAGAGCGAATATTCGCCGTCATGTCTGGATACCTGTGCTCGGGTGCGCTCGGGTATGTTTGCTACTCGGCGAACATTTGGGGATTAAGTACTCGGCAAAAGGCGAATATTCGGCACTCGGCAAGTAACGAACGTGTGGATCAGTCTTAAAGCCCCATCCACACATTCGCTACTCGGTGAGCGCCGAGTAAAAGTTCGCCAAATACCTAGCAGTATGGGTGGGTCTACTCTAGGCGAATGCTCGCTACTCGTGCTATCCATCACTTGCCGAGCATCCGACGCGAGCACCAAGGCGAGTAGAGAAGAGCGAATATTCGCCGTCATGTCTGGATACCTGTGCTCGGGTGCGCTTGGGTATGCTTGCTACTCGGCGAACATTTGGGGATTAAATACACAGCAAAAGGCGAATGTGTGCATCGGGCTTAAGAGAGTGATGTACTACCCGGTGAGAGGAGAATATAATGAGTGACTTGGTGTCTCGAGCACCTATCTGAGGAAGTGTGACAACTAGAGATATGGTGTGGTCACGCGCGCTTCGCCGCCATCTGGATTTCAATTAGACTAATGCACCGCGAATGCTATGAACGGGTCCCGTTTGCGGCCACAAAATATCCGCTCGTGTATCTTATGTCGCTTGCATACATGCATGTATAATATATATGTGCAGTGTGTGTTAAGCCACTACAATCGCACACGTTTACATTAGGAACGTTTCCGCAGGAAACCGTACACAAGCTGTCTCCACTAGTCCAACAAACTCGCTCTATGTCTACGGTCTTGGGAGTTGCGACCATTTCGGTACGGAAACGAGGGATTTTAATTACTTGATTACCAACACTACCCCATTCGCCACAACCATGGATGCTTGGAATTTCAAATGGAAGCCATTCTGGTTAAACCAACTTGCCTAATCTAGTAAGAAAGATTGCCCATTTGCAAAAGGCCGCTGAGTAGATACTTTTTGAGAACACCACCATTAAAGTTTATTATTGTCATAGTCACAACAGTAACCTGAATTTTCAAACGCTAAATTAACTCACTCAGAGCACAGTATCGAAAGCATTATGCAAATTTTGATGATTCATGTTTGAGTCACTTTATCCCGACCTCAGAAATGATGTGCCCTTCCAATTTCACAGATATATACTATACCGTTAAATAAAAGCACACCTGTCTTCCTTGATGAAAGAATACGTTATGTTCGCCAACGAAACCCTTCTGGATGGATGCATGTCGACTAATTTTTTCGACGGTACATTTTTTTCCTTGATAATTACGACAACTTGAACATTTTGAAAATCAAAGTGATGCTATATTATACATATAAAGGGTTGTTACAAAAATCTCAATTTCGAAATTCCCTGATTTTTCCATTTTACATAACCGTTATAAATTTTGCTTTCTGGTAGAAAAACAGCGTCACATTCTAGAAGCTTAATAATATTGGAGCAAAAAAATTTATTTATAAATTGATTTTAAAGACTTTTGTGACAATAGAACATACAGAATTTGATAATGCGTCATCCAAAAATTACGTATAACGATTTGACGGAAGGGGAGGGAGAGATTAGAAGATTTTAAGTAAGGAAAATGTTTGAGTAAATGAGTTTTTCCAACACCCGTCTCGAGACGACCTACTCAGCTGCATTTCGATCGCGAGTGTTGGACAATAGTATATTTCTCAACTAGTGCAGAAGGATTTTTTTTTAGTGAATGTGAAGTTTGCAACGCGAATCGAAGGCGAGTTTTGCAATCACATGAGTTGGAAAAGTTCTTCTGCACCAGCTGAGGACTATATTTTTTCCACAGCGTTGGGAAAAGTATTATGTGATCCTAGTGAGACCCGGCGATTCGGCACGTGTGATTGCCGTGCTCGTTGCGCTCGCGCGGCAAACTTCACACTCGTCTAGAATCGCCAACTTCTCCCATTCGATGCACAATATACTATTTTTACCAAATAGTTGAACTTACGGCCAAAACCTAAATTTTCAACTAGGAAAATTAATTTTGTACCAAAAAAGGCGAACTTTGAACAAAAATACATGAATATTCGACGAAAAAAGATCAATTTGTAATAAAACCTGAAATTTATATTTTCAGTTTACAAAAATAGTTTTAACCATAAAAACAATTTTTTTTTAAATAGTTCAACTTTTAACCAAATAAATTATTTTCAACAAAAAAAGATGAATTTTACACTAAGGAGATTCATATTCAGCCACAAAGGACGACATTTCAACAAAATACGTGCATTTTTAACTAGTTAGTTAAATTTAAACAAATGAATTTCCAACAAAATTTTTGTTAAGAAAACAGTAATATTCTCAATAAAAAGAGAATTTTTGAAGTAAAACGATGAATTATCAACCAAGAAAAAAAAACTTTTGAAAAATCAGTTCAACTACATTGTTGAATTTTCAACGAAAAATATAATAGTTAATATTTCAATAAAAAAGATTCTCATTTTGAATAAAAAGCAGTTGAATCCAACGAAAAGGACGAATTTTTAACAAAAATAGTTGAATCCACAACCAAAATAGATAATTTTCTACCAAAACTTGAATTTCTAACCCAAAATACGAATTCTTCACAGAACAGTTGAATTTTCGACCAAAAGAATAAATTTTGAACAAAATTATTGAATTTTCAAAAAAATAATTAAATTTTTAACCACGAGATAAATTCTCAGCAAAAAAAATTTAATTTAATTTTAATTAGCAGAATTTATATATACGTTCCTTCCCTAAGTTTATAAAATTTTTGTAAGATTTGGGGGGAGGGGGGGGGGGGCAGAGCATATTTATCTTACGGTATCTAACGTGGGGGAAGGAAGGGTAGCAAATTTTAGAAAAAAACCTCACGTAATTTGTGCATGACCCCGATGGCCTCAATTTCAACTTCAGTTTATCAAAAATTCCCTGACTCTTTCAGGTTTTCCCTGACCTTCCTTGACTTTCCATAACTCCCCGACCTGTAGCAATCCTGATATACAATATTTGAACTGGGAAACGAGTGTCTCACTTCTGGGACTTGAAGACAGCATTGAATAAATATAATTAAACATCAGATGCATCGAAACGAAAGAATCGACCATCACAATTTCCCGTCACTACGTCATTCAGAGACGATGACGCATTCCCCGACCTAATATTCGCTTCTACTGCTAGTGTCTACTGACTACTCAATCGATAAAAACGAGATGCTAAAGTTCCATATCGTCACTACTCCAAGAGCTATTTTTTTGACATGATTGTTTTTACAATAAAAACTTAACCGATTATATGGTTCCTTCTCTAAGAGCTCAGAAATTGAAGTCCCGATATTTTTACAACTTTCCATTAAGTAATAGATTTTTCTCATACCTCACATCTGTATCCTTTTATGTATGTTTCACTTTAAAATAACAAGTTTTCATTCCACAGAACCTCAGTTCTCAAAATAATCAAAGAAATCCCCTTGTAAAATCAGCAGAGCAAAGAGAAAATGTGACCAGCTACCGAAAAAAGGTTAAAGGTAAGAAGGGATGTGGCTTTTTTTTTTAAATTTTACATAGCTAAAGTCGGTGTAGCGAGTGAGAGCGAAGCAGTCGGGTGTGCCACAAGGTAGATTCGCTGTTCTTTGTTTTGACTTTTTCTCGGCCTTGATCCCTCCATCGTGGAGCAAGGACCGAGGAAAAAGAGAAGAGAAAAGGACGAAATTCCCCCTTTACTTCTCGATGCCCTTTCTCCTTCTGTCTTCCCATGTTGGTCGTATCTCTTCCAATCGTTCGTTCCGATTGGAAAGTCTGCCTCGCAGTCTCCGAGGCTTGAGTTGGGCGCCAAGTCAACGCGATGGTGGATGGAGTCGACATATGTACATGTATGGTATACATATACACACGAATACGTACTGTACAGTCGCTCACGAAAATTCACCAGTTGCTCCCCCTTATGTTCCATTCACCTCAGTCTGTGTCCATGAAAAAAAAAATCTCCAGACAAGCTCAGCCCCTTCCTCTAATTCAATTTGATTGAAGAAGTTGCTTGATTCCATTATTTAAATTAATCAAGTACCATTATCAACCCTTCTACTTAAAGAGGACATTTTTTGTATCAAATTGAGGTGTAGATTTCTAGAAGCGATTAGACGTTTCATCGCAGGGTTGGGTTTTTTTCCCTGGAAGTTCTTTCTTTGTTCCAAGTTCCACGCAGTCTCAGGGATCCCTTTCTTCTAAGACCTGTTTATTTATTTACCTCCGCCTACTCTTTTTTTTTGTCTTTCTTTCCCTTTATTTTCTATTTCTTTCTCCGTCTACTCTTCTGCAGTCCCAAACTCACTTTTACCCGTTGAGCTTGTAACCACCTTCGCCAGAAGGCCTTCTGTTACTCAGAGGCAGACTCCGACGTAGGGACCGTGAACCCGCACCGTTTGCTATCTAGTATCTAGAGTTTAGAGGTACTCTTCTGTGACTCACGCTTTTAAGCTTTGGCTTCGTCGTTCCTGCCAATGACCTAATCATGTATGCTGCCGACGTTCAGATTCAGAACGTGTATAGTTCAGAATTAGTTTTCTAAAATGTTGAAAATATCTCAAATCAACTATCAATTTCGAAGTTCTAGAAGCAGGTCTCTTTTAAAATTTAATGCTAATAAATGACTTAATTGATTACAGAGTTGACACAAAAGCTTAATGCCACAGTTCACAAGTTCATCCGCTTCACGTGGGTTAAACAAATTCAGTTTATTTCTTAAAAGGGGCCGTTCAAAAACTACTTCACGCTATTTTCAAAAATGTTTCCACCCCTCCCAGGTCTTTGTCACAGATCACTCCTCCCCGTTCTTCATCACAGATATATATTATCTATATTATATTATATTTTCCAAATCAGAAAAGAAACCATCCAAAAAAACACACATTTTTAAAAATTACTAATTTCAAAACATCCTTTAAGCAATACTTACAAAAAATTGATATCTTTCAATAAATTAAGAAAGAATATTTATGTCTTAATCAAGAGAAATCTTAATGGTATTCGTATGAAACCCTGCTTATTAGAAATCTACTTGCTTTTAAACCATTTTGTGTGCCAAAATTAGAGCAAAAAAAAAAATCGAAATTATACTTAAATACTACCTTCTTTCCGGCAAATTAGAGATCAAACAAAATCATCGAAGTGTCATCCTAAAAAGATGAATTTTCATCCGAAAAGTTAAAATTTTAACCAAAAAAGATAAAATTTCTACCAAAAGAGATGAATTTTCAACCAAGAAAGCTTTTTCAATCAAGAAAGAAAAAAATCTCAACCAAATGGCTAAGTTTTCAAGTCAAAAATATGAATTTTCAAACAAAGTTCGTTTTAAAATTAAAAGTTGAACTTTTTACCAGAATAATAGACTTGTCGACTTGAGAAGACGAATTGTCATCAGAATGTTTCCACCAGTATTTTTAATTAATAAAATCAATTTTTAACAAAATGGCTCAACTTTAAAATAAGTAGTTGAAACTTTTATTAAGAAGATTATTTTGCTACCCAAAAAACGGGGTTTACTGCAAAACATACATTTTCAATCAAATAGTTGAATTTTCCACTAAAAAGTATCAATTTTCAACCAGAAATAGAATAGTTAAACTTGCAGGTAAAAGATTAATTTTCCACAAAAAAATTGGCATTCAACAAAATATTTAAATCTTAAACCAATAAAATTAATGTTGACAAAGTAGTTCAACTTTAAATCAAGTAGTTGAATTTGGAATCAAAAAAAATTCTCGATGAAAAATTGAACAGTTGAACTTTCAACTAAAAACTATCAATTTACTGATATTTAAAGCAAAATCACTGATAAAAAGTTAAGTCATCCTGTATCCGCCGCGTCAGGGAAATAAATTGAAGTCTTAACAATTATTTTACGAGCGAAACATATACCTCGCTTGCATTTTTAAATTCAGGCAGACGTTAAAGTGACAGTATACTTCCACAGGTTAAATTTATCTATTCATTGAGTAAGATTTTTCACGCCTGTCAGCCAGAGTCTCATTAACGCTATGAACATCGATCCGCTTTTGCCTCTAAATTAATTAAACCGTTAACATTATCTCAAACATGATTTAATCGTGATAGTAAATGCTTTCTAAAATAGAGCACTTTGTAATAAATTGAAACTTTTGCTCAATATATACCCATTGTTGTTAAAGTGATAATAAATCATGGGAAATGCGTGAAAGAAAAAAGTAAGAAAAATCAACAGTTTTATAACAAAAAATGGTAAAAGTTTCAATTTTTACATGTATTTCAATAGAAAAATGCTTATTTTAGTGAACAGTTTCTTTTATCCTGAACTCTTTGTTATATTTTGCTAAAAGTTTCACATTTTGACTATCAGTGTTACCGAAACAAAATGTTCATATCTAAGATTTAAACAGATTAACGGTTTTTGGCGAGGGGCCGTTCACTGGAGGAATCAGTGATTTTCCTCGCTTAGAATCGATTCAGAATCAGTCACTCGTCAAAAGATTTTGTTCGAGAAACGAAGGAATCGATGAAGAATCAACGAAGAATCAGCTGGACTCAGGCGGAATCATTATGCTCACGTAGAATCGATTCTAGAGTGGACGGTCCCTCGGTTTTTGGGGTATACAGCATGTTATGGGGGTGTTTTCATACTTTAAACATCCAAGTATGGAAATCATCATTTCTTAGTAACTAATGTCACTGGAGATTTTTTATTTAACTGCTAGGGTATGAAATCGCACTTTCAAATAAGTAAAGTAAGCGTGCATAGCACGGATATTATATACGTGCATTTACCTCAAGGGTTGCTTTATCATCCCTTGAACATTTGATCCGGAATATCGAAATTTCTTAATGACTAAAATTACAAAAAGTTTTCCGATTAATCTATGAGGATAGGAACCATATTAAAAGTAAATAGGGAATGTGTAGAATGACAAGGATGTCTTTGAATTTTTCTAGAGGGTTGTTTAATCACCCCTTACTTAGAGAAGCAGAGAAATTAACTTTTCGAAAGGAATAAATCACCAAAGATCAGGCCTACAATATCGCACTTTAAAACCTACATGTAGGAAGTGTCCTTTAGTTTAGGAGGACTTGCATTATAATTTATTTTTTAGGGTAGTTTGAAAATAAATAAATTATTTTGCAAATCCTGCTAAAAGCCGCTTCCTATGTATGTTTCAAAGTGATATTGTTAATCATTGTATTAATAAAAAATCTATGATTCTTTAATCCGTATAAAATATTGATCTCCTTGTTTCTATATTAGGGGATGTTAAAGCTACCCACACAATAAATTCAAACGCTGATCTTGCAAAGAAACGCTTCCCGTGTATGTTTTAAAGTGATTTTGTTGATCAATAATGTATTATTAAAAAAATATCCGGTGCTTCATCCCGTTTAAAATATTGATTTCCTTGGTTCAATAATTAGGGGGGTGATTAGATGACCCTGCCAATAAGTTTTCATACAAATCCTTCTGAAAGGCGCTTCCTATGTATTTTTAAAGTTATTTTGTTGATCAACGTATAATTAAAAAAAAATCTCTGGTGCTTTATCCCGCATACAATATCGATTTCTTTGTTTCTATAATTGATGGATGATTAAACAACCCTAACAATACATTCTAATGCAAAACCTGTTAAAAGACGCTTACTATATATGCTTTAAAGTGATCAGCAACCTGGGTCGGAGCAGTGTTGCGGAATGAACGTGTCATCTAAATAAATGACACGAGAATTCCAGATCGATCTAAAACACCTATCCCTAACACCTATAAAACTCCTATATACCTTATGCCCATATACCAACCTACTCTATACCTATTCACCTGTTTACTATTCCCCAACCGAGCAAGTCACGCCTACCCCGAAAGGGAAATGGCTTAATGGTATAATAATAATAATAATAATAATGTATTAATAAAAGAAGAATCTCTGGTGCTTCAATCCATACAAAATATCGATTTCCATGTTTCAATAATTAGGGGATGATTAGATGACTGTGAAAATAAATTCTAATGCAAATCCTTCTAAAAAAAACCGCTACCTGTATGTGTTTTAAAGTGATTTTGTTGATCAATGTATTAATAGAAAAATCATTGGTGCTTCAACCCGTTTAAAATATCGATTTCCGTGGTTCAATAATTAGCGGATGATTAGATGACCCTGACAATAAATTCTAATGCAAATTCTGCTAAAAGGCGCTTCCTATGTATCTTTAAAGTGATTTTGTTGATCAACATACAATTTAAAAAATCTCTGGTGCTTTATCCTGTATAAAATATCCTGAAAATAAATTAGAATGCAAGTCCTCCTAAAAAGGATACTTCCTACATGTATGTTTTAAAGTGATATTGTAGGCCTGATCTTTGGTTATTCATTCCTTACGAAAAGTTAATTTCTCTGCTTCTCTAAGTAAGGGATGATTAAACATCCCGCTAGAAAAATTCAAAGACATCCTTGTCATTTTACACCTTCCCTATTTACTTTTAATATCATTCCTATCCTCACAGATTAATCAGAAAACTTTTTGTGACTTTAGTCATTAAGAAATGTCGATATTCCGGATTAAATGTTCAAGGGATGATAAAACAACCCTTGAAGTAAATGCATATATATAATATCCGTGCTATGCACGATTTCTTTGCTCATTTGAAAGTGATTTCATACCATAGCAGTTAAATAAAAAATCTCCAGTGATTTCCATACTTGGATGTTTAAAGTATGAAAATACCCCCATAACATGCTGCCCAAAAAATCGTTAATCATTCTGAATCTTAGATATGAACCTTTTGTTTCGGTAAGACTGATAGTCAAAATGTGAAACTTTTAGCAAAATCTAACAAAGAGTTCAGAAGAAAACAATTTTTTTTCACTAAAATAAGCATTTTTTCTATTAAAATACATGTAAAAATTGAAACTTTGATAATTTTTTGTTAGAAAACTGTCAATTTCTCTTACTTTTTTCTTTCAGATTATTGCTTTGCATGTTTGAAAATACAAAAAAAATTAGATTTAGAATTTTTCACAAAAAGCCATTTACTGTACATTTGGTGCGGGGTCCTTTATCGAACAGTGAAATAAATATTCTCGTTGGTTTGAAAATCTTTCTTAGAATGCACTAACATTAACTTGATGCAAATTATCCCCATAAAGATGAATCATTTCACCGTTCGAAAGAGAATGACTAAACCAGGATGTATGTAGTTAGTATTGCTTGGAACCACACAGTGAAATGCGAACAGTATCGAGCGTCGAGAGCACAGCAATTTCCGCCAAATGGTTTCCTGCTGGCGATCCACGTGTTAATAAATAGAACCTCGACTCGTACTAAACTCGTAGGTAAAAACGTGAAAATAAAAGCGAAATGAAAAAACGAAAGAAGCTTTACAGCTGAAACCGTTAGGTCTGCGTCAGAAGATTAGTACTAATACGTATGCAGCAGTAATGGCTTAACGAGAAAGATCATAAAGCTTTGCGTGGAGGGAAAAAATTGCAACAATCTCAAATGTTCGTGCGTTCCTTCTCTGAAAAAAAGGACAAGGCTAACACGCAAAGCTTGCGGGGATTGTGATACGATATTAACCTAGTTATGAAAAAATTATCCTTTTGAAAGTGACACTTAAAGACTAGTTTATTAGTATAAGTACTAGATACCAAGCATCTTGAGAAAATCATTTCTCCAAGAAACAATTTCTCGAAAATGGATCCAAAATCTGAACCGACGGCAGTAGCTAGGTGGTGATTCTCGGCTCGTCGAGATCTCGAACGTTAGGCCGCGGTTGGCGCTGGGATGGGTGGGTGACTGTTCGTGATTATCGCTTAGGCGTGTTTTCACTGCGTTTAACCACTGTCGAGCTGGAGGTTTGACGCCGAGGATTAATGCCCAAACTCGTCTGGCGGTAACCGGCTGTGCACATAAGTTGTCGTTTTCTGCAGTTTTCCACTTCTCTGACCAAATATTCAGCTAAGTGCGAGCGCTTCTTGTAAAAATCCGACTGCAGACAGTAGGAGATTTTAGAAATTGAAAACCCCACAAGACTGAGTACGTCAGGCATTGCTTGGAGGCTTATTATGAGAGTTGGGGTAATTTGGGATTATTGGGAAGGGGTGTGAGATATAAAGGGTTAAATGTCTGGCGATCTCCTGTGTGAGGAGGATTTTAGATATGCAAAACCCCAAAAACGGTATACATGAAGTAAACAATCTAATCTCAACCCAAAATATGGATTCAGAGGACATTACTCTATCGTTTGTAGGTTTTTAAATCGCAAACCGCGAAATCGTAGCTGTTCCTTTCTGTTAAAAGTTTCTGTTGTAATTTTACAATAAATTTATTGAAAGTTTATTACCGAAACATAATGTAATTTTGCAATACATGTTTTGTACACTGAATTATGAGAAAATAAAAGTTTCCTACATATATGGTTTGCATTATATTTTAATTAAAAGTTAAAAATCGCTGCCCTTAGCCTTAGATCACACATGAATAAAAAAGTTAAGTACAGTGCGAAAAAGGTTTGTGTGCATCAAACAAACATTTCTTTGACCCTACATCCAAGAAAGAAATTGTGTGGTTCAGATAAAATTTGTCTAAGTTAAACAATGCTATGTTTGAATCAAATAAATTTTATTTCAAACAAACAAATATTTGTTTAGTGCAATCAAATATTTGTTTAACTCTATATCAAAAAAAGAATTTGTTTGCTTCAAACAAACATTTTTCTGACTGTATATGAAGTATAGTTAAACAATACCCAGAAACGCATTCTAGATTCATGTTACAATCAACATACTATAAGTAAATGGTATTTTACGATTTTTTAATTCAAGTGACTTCAGTGATAGTTCATAAAATGATTAAACTATACTTAAAGAAAAAAACATTTGGAAATTGCAATACACACATTGTAATGTTATACTCTAGAAACGGTGATTACAATTTTACACTACAATTTGTACTGTAAAGTGTTCTGAAACCACAAACCGCTATTCTTTTAATTAAATCTCTTTAGATTCTGAAGAACTTTATCGAACCGATTTTTTTGAATAAAGTTTTTTAAAATTGTTATTTAGGTTTCAAAATGCCACAAAACCATAATTTTTTTATATTTTTGCTGCCTGCTTCGCCTCATTCATTGATATTTTCTCAAAAAGGTATATAATTAGTGAATTTACATTCACTAAACAGATTTTAATATCGTGGATAAAGGTCCTTCCTTCACTCTCTTAATTTTCATAAACAAACTGATGCACAAAATTAATTTTTGTTGTATTTTGAAGCCTGGAAGCATTTTTTATCGCAATCTTCTCGTAGCATAATGTAAAATTAACGTCCGATTACAACTTAACTCTGAAAGATTACATTTTTTATTGTTAAAAATAATTATGAGAAATAAATGCATGAAATAAGCGCTTTAGAATATAGAATACTTGCTTTTTCAGCGAAATCGTTAATTTTTCCCTAAAAAATAATACTTTCACTGAATGCTTTGACACTTAATGCCATTTTTCATTGTTGTAAACAATTCTTAAATTCAATAAATAGGCCTTATTAGATACGGAAAATACGTTTTTTTAGGAGACGCGTTAATTTTACCCTCAAGAATACTTGAACGTGATTTACTGACACTTGAAAACATGTTCAATTTCTATAAACAATTCTTATAAGCAAATTCATTAAATAGATGTTCTCAGATACATGAAATGCGCCTTTTTATCAAAATCGATTATTTTACCCGCAAGAATAATATTTCAACGGAATATATTTACACTCAAGTATATTTTTAATTTTTTTAAACGATTATTGAAGACCATTCTTATTCAGATTTAATAATTGTTCCTAAGAAACTACGAAAAAAAAGGAAATTTTTGTATATACGACAGCGTCCCATTGTTGGAATATTATTCTTGAGGGCAAAATAAACGAATACACTAAAAAAAAGCATAACAAATTAAAAGGTTGTTTTGTGTTAATACTTCCCGTTGAAGTATGTATTATTTTTTAGAGTTATGTTAAAGATTCAGCTGTAAAA
Source organism: Andricus quercusramuli (assembly GCA_932178445.1). NCBI lineage: Eukaryota > Metazoa > Arthropoda > Insecta > Hymenoptera > Cynipidae > Andricus > Andricus quercusramuli. The sequence goes on along the minus strand of CAKNXH010001887.1, from coordinate 42,233 downwards.
AAACACAAATTTTCGATATCAAAAAGCGCTTATTTAAGTATCATTCTTGAGGCTAAAATGATCGATTCTGCTAAAAACGCCTTTTCCCCGTCTAACACCTATTTACAGAATTGGTTTATAAGAATTATTTACAATAATGAAGGATGGAAATAAGTGTCAATACACCCAGTTAAATTATTATTCTTGAGGGTTAAACAAACGACTGCTAAGTACTTATTTAATGAATTTGTTTATGATAATTATTTATAACAATCCAAAATGTAATCTTCCAGTGTTAAGTTGTAATAGTTCATTTATTTTACATGATTCCATAAGAAGATCGAGATAAAAAGTGCTTCCTGGCTTCGAAATGCAACAAAAATCAATTTTGTTCATCAATTTGTTCATAACAATGAAGAGTAAAGGAAATTCATCCACAATATCAAAACCTGTTTAGCGAATGTAAAATCACTAATTTTACAACTTTTTGAAAGAATATCAATGAATAATGCAAAGCAGATAACAAAAATATAAAAAAATTATGGTTTTTGGCATTTTGCAACTTAAATAAAAATTGAAAATTTTTCCAAAATCGGCTCTACAAAGTTCTTTAGGCTTTCATTGGCTTTAATTTTCTTTTGAATAGCGAAATCGGCAAAGAAATGTAGCCTCTGAAACTTTGTGAACCCTAATTTCCTAATTCGCCGCACTGTGCGCTGCGATTTTGCGGTTTGCAATTTTGAAACCTAAAAACGATAGAAAAACATCCCATGAAGCCAGATTTGGAATCCATTTTCACGAAACATTTTCCATTGTACTATGCCTTCATTTTTGAAACCCTGAAGAAACAGAAGCCTATACACGGTTTCTTCTCACAGCTGAAGTACCATTTAAGTCCTTTAGCATAAGCATGATTGGATGTGAACCTGTAATTTCTTTACTAAAATCATTGTTTGAAATTAATCACATTCATTGATACCCGCGTCTGCATCCGACTTTATTTGCCTGGAATTTGCCTGGATTTTTGGCCAGGGGAGAGGAAACTGCAGAAAACCATCTTCACGAGTTAAGCCGATTTTCCGAGTTTTAAAGTAGCCATTCGATGATCCAGATCGAGCGTACTCAATGCTTCTCGACGTCAAACCTTTCGAAAAATGCATCAAACCGCTAGTGATTTTAGTTAAATGCAGCGAATATACACAAACTGGTTGTACATCGCAAGGGGTCATCCATCCCAGGGCTATCCACGCTCGAAATGGCTTAACATTCGCGACTCTTTCCGAGTCGAGATTCACCACATAGCTAATGCTGTCGGCTCTCTAGAATTAATAGATTGTTCATCCGTGATCAGCAGAAAGATTTTTATAAATGAATTGAAATGATCTGCAGTCCTGATTAGATGCTCAAATATGAGAAGGGAGGAAGCGATTTTTTGCGCGTAAGAACATTCGATCTTATCCCAATGTGGGCGAGCTACAGTTGCACTTATACTGTCTTGTTCACTGCGCCGAGTAAATTGGCCTCGCCTTGTGTGTGCGTCCCGAGTCTCCCTGAGTGCAACCATGTAGCAAACTATTATCGCAAGAAGTAACGTGTACCTACGGGCACTGGACAAGAACGTAATTTGCGTGTAAAGTGATCGTGCTTCGTCCGCAACCTGGACACATTACTTTATATATATGTATTAATTTATTTTCAAAAGTATAAAAATATTTGACCATTTTTGGGTAAAATCGTTTTAAAGAAATATTTCCAATAAGAAGCTAGCAATTCCTATGAAGCTCTGCTCTTAAATCTGAAATTATATATAATAATAATCTACCATTAATTCATTCTGCCCACATTGAAGCTTCCATGTTTCCGCTCGCTTGTCGCGTGTTTTTTGACTCGCGACTTTTTCTGGTATGTCAATGGCTTCCCACTTAAATCAACATGAAGTTGTCCCCATTGCATGGAAATACGTTATCGTTGATTTTCATATTATTAATTTTGCACTTTAGATTAAAATGATTGAATTTTAAAAATTATGATGCACAATTCAAAAATTAATTAATTTGAACGATTTAGATTCAAGGTCCTATTTTTAGAATCTTCATTTTTTCAAGAAGTTCGGAATTGTTTAATTTTTAATTCTTCAAGTTTGAATTCAATCAGCTTGATATTTTCCAATTAGAAAGCATATAATTTTCAAAGTTTTAGAATAATTAAACTTTAAAGCTTCACAGTATTTAAAATTCTCCAATTATGATCGGTGAAAATGACAGCGATTCTTCTTTGATAGAAATCACATTTTTTAGTTTAAAAAAATCCAATCACTTTGAATTTCACTTGATACTACACGATATGATACTTATCAATAATATATTTATCATTTTTTAAATTTATTTAATTTCAATCTAAAATTAAACTTTTGAATTCGCAATTCTAAAACAGTTTGATTTTTGAGACCTTGAAATTAAAGTATTTTAGCTTTAAGAGTAAGGAGGTCAAAAATGGAGGGTCAAAAAATAGAGGTAAAAAATAAATTTGACTTTCTTAAATTAATGGTTCTTTTTTCTTTTGTTTCTCTAAAAGAAAAGCTTAGGGTGCTTTCTCTCTTCAAGGTTACTTAAAAATTATATTGAGAATTTAACTTCTAATATTGTTCAATAATTTTTAATTGATACCCTCAGTGATTTAACAATTTTCAATTGAAATCATCCCGAATTGATAATAGTCTCAAATTCAAATATTGAAATTTTCAGGACGATTTCACTATAAAATTTGCCAAAGTTGCAAAATTGCATATTAAAGATTTCACAAAATATTGAAATCAGTTTTGTAATTCATAATTTTAGGCTTAAATATTCTAAAATGTTTGTTTTTAATTATAGACAGTTTTGAATTTAGTAATAAATTTTAGATTTAAATATTCTACATTACTTTGTTTCAATTTTAGACATACAAAAATGTCTGGTTTTTTAAATTCTTCGAAAGCGTGGTATATCAAATTAAAACTTGATAGTTGCACAATTTTCAGTGTAAAGAAGTTGCAATGAAACATTTTTGAATGCAGTTAATTCAGAATACATTTAAGACAATAAAAAAATAAGAAAATCAGTTGAATTTTTTTTATCTGATTTTTATTTTATCTTGTTTTGTATTATTTTGTATTGTAATTTTTAATTTTCAATATAATAACTTAAAATTTTCCAATGTTTAGTTGAAGACTGCAAAGAAAACAAATCACTTAAAATTTTAAAGTATTTGAATGGAAGACTTCAAGAATGAATAATAATTCTAAATAAAGTGTTAAAAATTGCACAATTTGAAATTGAAAAGTTGAAAATTGTGTTGCTTAAAATCAAAATAGATAAAAATATAACTACCTCAAATTATTGATACCTCAGTAATTGAATAATTTCTTTAATTTTGAATGGTTACAATTTTTATAAGTTATAATTGTGTAATTAAAATTAAAATGGTTGCATTTTTAAAAGTATATTCAAGCATTTGAAAATTCTTAATTTGTAAGTAATTTAAATTTACTCTCAGTAATTTAAAATTTCACGGTATTGAATATAAAAATGTTTTATTATCAAAATTCTTGGTAATTACAATTTTTCCAGTATTAAATGAAGTTGGAATTCATTTGATTTTCAACGTCCTATAGCATAATTTAGTTTACAATTTCAAATTTTAATCGCTTCGAATTAAAAAATATTTAAAACACAAAGCTTTCAATTGTGAACGCTTTCAACTAGAAATAATTCCATTTCAATTCTTTTGAATTTTAAATGGTCCACTTTTCAACATTCTAATTTGAAATTATTCAATTTTTAACATTCTGAACTTGTTATGTTTTCGAAAATTTAATCTTAAATGAATCAATTTCAAGATTTCTCGATTCAAAATAAAATTGTTCAATTTTTAACGCTTTTAATTAGAAATCATACAATTTTAATACTATTCTGATAAAATGTTCGAATTTTTTAAATTTTAATCTGAAATTTTTCAACTTTGAGAGCTTTTGATAAAACCTTTTTCAATTTCAAACAATTTAAATTTCAAATTATTCAGTTTTAAAAACTTTTATTCAGAAATTATGAATTATTGTCCTTTTTCAATACTTTATTTAATTTAAAATTGTTTGCTCTGTAACGTTCTAAATTTAAAATACATAGTTCAATATACATTTTTTTTAATTTTGAGCGCTTTTAATTCAAAATTATTAATTATTGTTTCCAAATTTCGAAAACCTAATTATTTGAAACGTGACTTTACTTTCATCTAATAAATATATAAATGACAAATATAAATAATAATAATAAATATACATATATCTAATAAATAATAAATAAGTGAGGATACAGATACAATAAACTCTTAGGTTGGATGATCTGTTTTATAACGTTGCTTTCGTTACGAATGTAAGGGTTGTAAATCTGGGCGGTCTTCAAAATGCTGTTACGTAACGCTATAAAAAAAATATATAATTTTATATGCATAGAGAAACGGGGACCCCTATGCCCATGGGACCCCCTAAGTACCCCAGACTCTAGGCCCTTTGTACCAACCCCTCCTAAATCTACCACCCATTCTCGCATCCTGTCCTCCAGCAAAAGTCCACAGTAATGCTGATGGATAGTGTTAATAAAATTTGATTCCTGCAACGCTATCCCTAAAGTCCCTGCAGGAACTCGCCTCTGCTACTACGTGGCATTATAAGATATTCTAAAGTTGTAAACTTTCCATTGCTTTATTTATCTGACCAGCAGAGACCGATACTTAGTTTTATCGGTTCTCCGTATGTTTTGTTGCTAATTATATTTCAGTAACTTTTATTATTGATTCGCATAAGGACTTGATAAAAAAATTTCTTTTCTAATATTTCGAAGTTCTTCCTACATCATTTTATCGATCGTCAATCTGTTCATAGATTTCAATCAGTAAGATTTTACCTGCCCTGCAGACATCCTACTCTTACTCTACTCCATCCTTCGTTGGCACTCTCCTTAATGAAAGAAGAAAGGAAAAAGGAGTGTTAAGAAGATAACTAACCTTCTGTAGTCTTCTTGGAGGTCATAAATGCCGCAGGTGGTCGTCGCCATCCTCGCCAGTTGTTGCAAATCGATTCAGGTTCGCTGCTCCAGCTACATAGAGAGTCTTCCTCGAAGCGATCGGAATCCTCGAAGGAGAATCGATCAGTCTCTTCCCAATCGAGAAGTGCCCCCGCGGCACCTTGGGCGCCATCCTCGGCTCCGGCTCCGGAATTTGCCGCGACGGATGTGGCCCTTCCCGAACCACCCCGGCTCCCACCGCCCCCACCCACCACCCCGGGGGACCGAGCCAGGTTGCCCGCCAGTTTTAATCGTCGGACGAACCAGTACGCTCGACACGGCCCGTGCTACTTACTCCGGGCACACAATCAGTTCCCCACCTCCTCCTCATCCACCGCCGCGAACCCTTCCCTTCCACGTGGAGGACCTATCCTGAAAAAACACAAAAAAACAATCAATTAGTAACAGATTATGTAGGTTAACGACACATAACAATATATTACAGTAGCAATTGAATACTGGATATACATTTCGCTTTTAAAACAAAAAAATCCGTAGATACAATCGAGCACTGTTAGCAAAAGAACTGACTGTATTTTAATGCACATTATGTCGGAGCGGAAAAATATATTTGTTATTTTCACATTAGGAGAGGGGTCAAAAAATTGTAATTTGGTACCAGGATTTCCTTAAAAAGTTGCGAATAACAAAATATATGTTACATTCGCGCATCCACGATAAAGCTCAAAATAAGGAATAACAGCGAATTTTTTGTTGAAACAGTAAGTTTAATTTTTTACTGGTGGAAAGGTTTCTAGTAGTTTCTACCTTGGCCGATTTTTGTCTTATCTGGTAATTTCTAGAGAAAATATTTGCCACTCTTACAAATATTTACAAAGGGTGGGCGGGGGGTACTTTTTAAGGGATACACTACTTGTTTTGGCTATTTTGAACTATTTCAATGAAAATAATAATAATCCACACAAAAATAAAACGTTCCATCCCCTACTCATCATTAAACACTTCGTTAGCGGAGGAAATTCGACGAAAAGTGTCCGAAATGTTTTTTTGAATTTGAATTGTTTTTAATTTTTGTTTTAATTTTGACTACAGATTCAGATTCAGCGTACCCGAAAACCCTCTAGTATGACTCGAATCTTAATTTGAAGCAAGTTAAATATGAAAAAAATAGTTGACGTCAAAAAGCGTCAATGCCACGCAGGGCATGGAAAAATTTGACGACTAAAAGCGTCAATGCCAACGAAGGGGTTAAATATTTGTCAAAGTGGACAATATTTATCCCATAAAATACCTTCCGAAAGGACTTTTAGAACCCTTTCCATCAAGAAAATAATCGTTACCAATAAGGAAAAAATAATTTATTCAAGTAAAAACATAATTTTTCTCAGTTTTTATAACTTTAATGGCAATTTAGGATAAATAGGATTTTCTTATCCTTGCATAGTATACGGAGGATAATTATAGTTGTAAATACTAATTTTTAGAACCCTTTTCACCTATTGAAAAATCTATTTCTTATCGTGTTAAGATAAATTCGCTATTACTCGTTATTTTGAGCTTTATCGTGGATGCGCTTACATAAGATATATTTTTTTAGCTGCAACTTTTTGTGAGAAACTCAGGCACAGAAGTACAACTTTTGAACCTCATCCGAATTTTAAAAAAAATGTCGCTGCTTCGCCCTAATGCACATGTATTGAGAGTCTTTTCCACTCACGTACCTTAAATTTCATATACAGCGGCATCACAATTCAAATACGATAATTTCAAAGTGTGCTCGTGTTAGTTTCCATTTTAATATATTAATTCAGTTTGAAAAATTGTATAATTCATCAGAGATTTCCTTTTGATCAAGTTTTTTTTTACTTTGATCGAGATTTTGGATTATAATATGATGAAAAGTATACAATTTGTTACAGAAAATAAATTAAAAATTCTATTTTGACATCAAAAATGGGATGAAAACGAATTTTATTGATGAATTTTCTTTTACACGTGCACCCGAACTTGACAATTTCCCAAAGAGTACAACAAATGTCACTCCTCTTGTTCACGAGAAACGCCCTAATTAACCACTAAATGAAAAAAATTCAGTAAAAAATACTAATTGACAAAAAAGTTTCATCCCTCTAGCACATGTGGAACCCACCCTATTTGATAGAGGTTGAAATGAGTTGCGTGCCACTTGAGCCAGAAGGATGAAACGTTTTTGGTAGTCTTATGGCATCAAATTTTACCATTATCAGGCAGAAAAAAAAATAGGATTTCAGATTTGTTTCAGCTCATTTACTTTTTACAGCTCTGTTCACTGCCATGATCAATGTCAAAACTGAAAATAAATTGAATTGCTTCCAATATTAAAATAAGTATCGCTCAAAATGAACCAATCATGGTACCATTTTGTTTCAGTAAATATGTCACTACTTTCTCCTGTACATTAAAACAAAATTTCGTTGCTTTGAAATTAGCTTTTTTACTGTATTTGTTTAGGAATGTTTGAAATGTTAAGAACTGAAATGGGATAAGTGCCACTTGGCCTAGGCAGCGTGTCAACTAATTTTCGCCCACAAAATTCGAGGTTATTTCTCGATTGTAAATATCAAATCTCCTCGTATTATAGTCAAAAATAAAACGCATTTAACATACGGTTTTCCTATGCATAATTCTACAATCTATGTAATATGCTATTGTATAATTTGTAAACAAAACAATATTTTTGTAGTTTATGGTGTCGAGTAAAATGAATACAATTAGATCACTATTGCTGCACACATTTCGGCACACGATGGTGACCCTATTCATTTAATTACCAGAACATGTTTTTGCACTTAATTTGGTAAATATAATACATTGTAATATATTCCCTATTGATGATTAATTACTGAAGGGTAATTAAAAGAAATAACTATTTTTAACCTTTTATTATGGCAGTTTAATTCAAATTACATGTGTTTATAATTAATGAAAGACTCACTCTTTTTTATGAAATCATCAAAAATCTACATTTTGCTTTACAATTTTTGAAATCTTTACAAGTTTTTTATTATTTTTTGATCTTGTATTTAAATTTGTAATCTTGCAAAATTGGAGAACGTTACTTTAAAATCTTTTATGTTCTTTTAAAAATTTTAAGAAATCAAAACCTTTCTTAATTATTTCTTAACATTCATTTTTCGGAATAAAAAATCATAGGAAATTTTAGCACGAAACTCAAGAAAACTTTTTTTTTCTCTTGAAACCTTTTAAAAACCTAAATTTTGTTTTAAAATATCGAAAAATCCTCATTCTACTTTAAACTTGTTGAAATTTTTCAAATTCAAATTATTTTTGAAAAAGATGAATTTTCAACAAAATAGTGAAACCTTCAACCGAAGAAGATTATATTTTTCAACCAGTTGCACTTTTAAACAACAAATATTACGTTGTTACCAAATAAATAAATTTTCAACCAAATAGATCAACTTTCTACCAAAAAGGACGACTTTTCAACGAAATAGTTACATTTTCATCCAAAAAATTGAATTTTTAACAAAGCAGTTCAACTTTAAACCAAGTAGTTAAATTTTTAACAAAAAAAAAAATTGATATTTCTCCAAAACAATAAAAATCCCTCCTACTAAAAAGAGAATGCCTAAACTTTCAACTCAACTGATGATTTTTCAAACAAACAAAACAAGAATTTTCAACAAAATTGCTAGATTTTCAATGAATTAAAAAATGCCGCCTTTACGGGCAATAAAATTTCAAACTTTTAAATCAGTGTTTTTTTATTGAATTTTTGAAATTTTAGAGGTAAAAATAGGGTAGGTTATACTTGCGCTAAGAGGATGAAACTTTATTCTGCTCTTTTTGCATCAAATTCTACCACCATCAGCCATGACACTTAATTTTTTTTAATAAGTGTAATTTTATTGAATTTTTCCAATATTAGGAGTTGAATTAGATCGTTCCACATTAATTAGAGGGATAAAAATTTTAAAAACTCTTTTGGTATCAAGTACCTTAGAAAAGTTTCTTTGGCAATTCAGCTTAATAACATATTTTTAGGTTTTCATGGATTGAAGTTCTGAACGTTCAAATGAACGAAATTTTTACTGATGACTTTGTAAACTAGAAACAGCGCTGAAATATTGATAAACTTTGTACTACAAATAACATATTACAAAATAAACTTCGAATGCTTGATTTTAATTGTAGTTGGAACAATATTTTTTGATCAAATAAAACAGGGAAAAATTGTTTCGTTCGTTTGAAGGTTCTGAACTTCAGGTGCATTAGGTTTTCGCTTGAAATTTGTTAATTTAAGCTCGCATTGAAACAATATAACGTTGTTTCACTATTTTTTTTGGTATCGTCGAGGGTATCTTTCGTTCTTCAAGAATTTAAATTCACGTCTTTTGAATTTTTTTAACAGTTATTGCTTTCTTTAGTCAGAGTGTTCGTTCAATCAGCTCATAATGCTTACAATGTAAAATATCTAATTTAAAGAATTCTATGACATTTTTACATTTGGGCAATATCTTATAATATAACAAAGTAAGATCTAGTTCACGATGAGTACCTTATATAACCATTGAAGTTTTCCATCTACTATTGTTAAAATTCAAAAGCTCGAAGTGGATATCGTGTCTCCAAATGATCATGCAATGTAACTCGCGGACTCTCTCGATATTTAATTAGAATTTCAAAGCGTTTTATCGTATCGGGGCTAATTCGTTACGGGCAACTCTATTCACAGCACTTGCTATCATCATAGCACCACTGTAAACCAGTTTATACAACTTCGTTGAGACGATGTTGCGTAAATTGCTATTCACGCCCATTACAATCGGCGCAGCCTTTACTACTCGAATATAAACCGGTGCTCCTGCATTACGTCCCAACTTGCAAAACAAAGAGAAAACGATGCTAAATGTACAAGAAATTATATATTTTAAGAAATTTGCGTTGAATTCAGCTCTAGACTTCTAGAGAATGAATTGACGGAACAGCTTTGTAACGTTTATTTTTATCGGCAGATAGGAAAACAGTAGAACAAAAAGAATATAATGAGTAATAACAAGTTTATGAATATTTAGATATAATACCTCTTAAAATTGATTAGTAAGAGTGTATCGCCTATTTTCAATATTTCCATGGATATTCGCAATTGATGCTGTACTAAAAACACTTGTTAAATAAATAAAACGAAACTTGCGTCGATTGAAACAATTGAGGTTGAAGAAAAATTTCTTCCTTTGAATTTAAGTTAATACTTTTATCTTTTTTCTGAGTGCACCGGAAACTGCGAAAAAGTGAAAATTATTTCAACAGATACTTTCACCATATGATGACTGATCCTGATTCTGCAGAACAATGTTTTATCAAGGTAAGGTACATCAAATTATAAATTTATCACGACAATATTAATTACGATATACGTAATTAAAATTTGAAACTCTAATTCGATATTTCAACTCCATATTTGTAAAACAAAAATTTACTTCATATTTGTAAGCAAGTTGCTGAGCTTATCATTAAAAACGTTATTGAAGATTTTATAATTGGAATAAACCATTCAACTATGACTCCGGGATTTTTCTTGTTTGCATTTTTCAACGAAAGCGTATACATATACAAAAAATATTTCGTTTATTTCTTAAATTATGTTTTTTTAATTTCAGATGTTCATGCACAAAAATTTGTCGAAAAATAAAGATTAAATAGGTGTTTTATATTGTATATAAAACAAAGTCGGAGTGGCTAAAAAGCGAGTTCCTTTATAACAAAAAAAAATGGAAGCGGTTTATTAACAAAATATCTCAAAAAGCGCGCATTCATTGTTGTTCAAAACCTGATTGATTTTGATGGAGAAATAGTTCATTGTTCTTGCAAATTTAAATCTGAAATTATCTAGTTTGATAAGAGAATCAAACTTAATTTCATTATATGACCAAAAATGATTCAAAGATTTCAGAAAAATTTCAAATATTTACGTAGATATCTTGAGGTTTTGAAAGTTAAAAAAAACGTCATTTCCGAAATATTTCAAGGGATTTTTATGTCTTTCAAGCGATTTCAACAGATTTATAGATATTTGGAGGAATTTCAAAGAGTTTCAACCGATTTTAGACCAATTTAAGAGATTACAAAGAATGTTTGGGGATTTCAAGAGATTTAAAAAGATTACCACAGAATGTCCATGAATGTTAATCAATTTAAGATTTCAAAAGATTTTAAAAAGCCTAAAGTCTTTTCAATATATTTCTAAGAATTTTTAGGAATTGAAAAGTATTCAGGAAGGATTTTAGGGATTTTCGAAATATTTCAGAGATTTCACAGAACAGAATTGAAAGTGTAACGTTAAGACGTTTCACGATTTTGTGAAAGTCTTCAATAGGGTTTCAAAATACTTCACGGGATATTGCAAAACTTCAAGGAATTTCGCAAGATTTCAAGTTATTTATAAATATTTTAAGGAATTTCAGAGGATTCCTAGGGATTGCAAAACTTTTCAAAGGATTCCAATGTAACTCTAAGGATTTCAAGTAATTGCAACAGGTTCACAAAAATGAGGCATTTCAAACGATAAAAAAAATCTATAGGACTTCAGGGGCTTTCAATATCTTTGAATTGATTAAAACGTATTTAGGAAAATGTTGAATTATTTGAAAGTATTTTACATTATTTTATGGAGTTTCCGAGAAATGTATAGGATTTCACAAGATATCAAGGAATTTTAAGAAATTTTGAAAGGTTTTAAAAGATTTCAAGAGAGATTAAACCCTAATTTAATCCACCACGATATTTTAATATAAACAAATATTTATTTGTATTGTTTTTGTAAGGTTTGTGGCCAGTGAGCTGTTAGTGGCCATTTTATGATATATTGCGATATGCTAATTATTATATTACAGGTAAAGTGGTTGAACAATAAAAAATGTGTAGTTTTGACTAATTTAGCCTCTTTTCAGTGCGACTTATAGTAATTAAAGTATGAAAATTTCCGCATTTCAATATAAATACACCCGTTTGTTCACCAGTAATATTAAACATGCTGTCATAATGTCAAAATTGTGTTTAACTTATGTTTTGCGTAAACTAAATTGATAACGTTTTAATAACATTGATTCATAACACCTTTAATTTGCTTCAAATATACTAAATTATCAAATACCATAATATTTTGCACGTATGAAAAACTAATACATTAAAAAAAAAACATATTTTTAAGAAACTTTCAAGACAGGCCCATTTATGTAAATCTCTTTCTTTTTTTATACGACTACAATGATATTTTTTTTGTCGAACTGTCAAACGTTTTGAAATTTCCCACGGCAGAGAAATTTCCCATCACAACAATTCGCAACACACGCGCCTTGTTTATATTTCGCAAACATCACTTTCAAAAATAATCGTCACTGAGAGAGAAATAGAGATCGAGAGAGAAACTAAAAGAAAGAGAAAGTCGGGGCATCTGGACGAAGGATTCAAGCAAGCATACCGGGTGTCAGCAGATGTGGTCTTTAAAATTCACCAAATGTTTTCTTTCTGACTCAAACCGCTAGAAAAAATTAGAACAGCTGACTTTCCTTCGAGGAAGCCTATCGATTTTTGCAGCCAAACTATCCGTTTCAGCCTCCTCCCATCCCTGTTTTCCCAGGCCAGTCGTCTTCTTATATAAAACCCAAATCAGACAAGACTTTTTTAACCAAACGACTTCTTCAAACAAAATTTTTAATTTCAACTATAAAATTCATCTTCTAAAGGCAATCATATATCGAGAAATCGGGGGTGCAAGTTAGACTAGGTTAGTTCCATCTCAAATTCACGGGCATTCGTTTGTTTTGATTTATCACCCGAGCCCGTGCATTTATCTCGCGAATGTCAAATGGATTGTTGGGCTAGGTTATGTTTGGAATCGCCCGCGAATGACTCGAGTGTATGTTGTATTTGTCGCGTCTAGAGTCAAGCACAACATGACAAGGACCTTGGCGGGTCGACAAGTCTAACGTCAAGAACGTGCGACGACCCCGGCCCCATAAAGGGGATCCACCCCTCTCTCATTCCCGTTTTTAAGTATTTTTACCGAGACATTTCTGTTTTATCAAATTAAGTACTCATGCATTTCATTCTGTCGCTATTCAAGTCAGACATGATGTGATTCTCTCTCTTTTACTTCAATTCTATTTCTCAATCTCCACTTTTTTATGTCCAAGTACTCCGATATTGGATTTTTAAGCTTTTTTTGTTCATTGATGACTACTCATAACACTTTGTAATCAGAATTTGTTCCTAACTTGTCGAAATTTGATCTCACTTCAGGGAACAAGTTTGAACACTCCGTTTATATATTTTGTTTTTCTTACCTTGCTCCCTATGAAAAGTTGAAATCGTCCGTAGCTAACGCACTGGACCCCCTACTATAATCACCAACACAAAACCGATGCAGCGGTATAATACACACTAGCACTCGAAAACAGAACAAGACAGCTGACAATGAGTGCCCGTCAGTTTTATGTAAGAGACATATCGCTTCTTGGTCAGGGAACCTCTAGGGATCCTTGGACCAGCATTCACACGCGCTTGATAAGTCGCTCCCTTGATTGGGATTAACGCACTATCACCGCACTGTCACCGATTTTAATCCCTGGCTAGCCTACCCCATCAACGACAACAACAAATATGGCGAGCAGACGGCAGGCCTCCACCTGCACCTCGAATAGGAGACGACTGACGACTGAGAACGCGAGATGGCGACACTGGCGCCACCCCTCCTGCCCCACGCGCAACGGGATTGGCCGAGGTGAGCGCGAACTGGTATTGAGTGGTGGAAGTAGATTCGAAAGACGAGTTTTCTCGAACGAGACGAGAGGTGAATAGATGGAAATGGATTGAAACCCCCGCATGTGGCAGCACTCCACAGGGAGTTCAACGAATTTATTGATTAGGCGTCAATTCGGGTAAAAAGCGTAATTCAATTTTAGAGCGGAATCCCCGGGCCTGGAAAATAGAAGCAGCGTCTTTTACTGTGACAAAGAAGAAGGGGCATTTTTTATGGTCAATGAATTTATCATTTTCCGTGATGGAAGTGCAAATAATGCAAACAAATAGGAAAACTGAACAGGATCTCATATTTTTACAATCGAGATTTTCGAAATAATTTAAATTTTTAATCTTTCTAAAGGACCAGCAAAAGCGCGAATGATCAAAATTACAAGATAAAAATCTTTTTAAATTCGAAATTAATTATGCTAAATGATTTACCATCTACTAATTAGACATCAGACATCATTATTGATATACAGTTTAGAAATTCAGTTTATTTTTAAACTCTGCAAATATATATGAGAAATTGCATACACCAATTAAATTCGATATAGTCTAAACAAAAAAATAACCCATGAAACAAGACTCGATTGAATGGAAATTATTAGAATCGGAGAATTTAAGAATGCCGATTTATGCGAATTTTAATCAATTCAACCGGATAGCCACCGTCAATTCAGGCAAATCTCGTTGAATTATTTTTGTGTTTTTTTTTTTTTTATCTGAACGACATTTACTAGCTGCGGGTTGTCTCATATACTATAAGAAACTCAGCCAGTGAATGGCCTTTAGATAGGTCCGATTTGAAAAAAATCTGTATCCTTAAATTTTCATATTTAAATATTTTTCATTCAATCGATTCTTTTTTTCCTGGGAAAGAACTGGCCAAACCCGGGAATCGTAAATTTGGACATTTTCTGTGAAATTAATACCTTGATAATTAAAATAATGCTTTTTTTATAGACAATTGCTTTTATACCTTGAAATCAGTAAAGTTAGGCAAATTGTAACTTTTCTTTTCTTTTATGGAAGATATAATATTTTTATTTTTTAATTAAAAACTTGATGTATCTGATACTTTTCTGATATAAAAAATTACGTGGAAAAAATGCACAATATTTAATGATACATAGAAAAAATGTTAGAGAATTTGTAAAAAATATGAGCCATCTCAGTTATTTCGGATTTCTTTCCAAAATAATAAATGTTTTTCACTGAACCATTGGGAAATCTAAAAAACATACAATAGGACGTCTGAACACTTTTGTTTTTTTGAGAAACTAAGAAAAAATACTAGGTCAGTAAAAGAAGAAGTTACTTTAAAAAAGACACACTTGGGAACGTTCCACTGAAACATTCCAAACATAAATTAACGTTATTGTTATTATTATTAATAAATAACTCGTAAGCCGTAAGTGATAGGTCAAAATCGATGTCAATTTATGATATGGTTATTATAATTATAGTGTAGTATATGCGGCACTCAAAACTCAAAAATCACATCCATTCTTACCTATCTCTTACGGTTAACGAGATAATTGTTGTTAAAAATAACAATAATGGAAGGTTCCCCTCAGGTTCCAGTGGAACGTTCCACTGGAACATTCCCAAGGGCTGACATTTTACACGTTCCGGGAACGTTCCGAAGGTGCCCGCGGAACGTTCCCGGAACGTTCCGTGCTACTAGGGTATATGTCCTTTACTCAGGAAAAAAGAATCAATTGAACGAAAATTATTTTCATCAGAGAAATTGGGAATGCGTATTCACGCAAATTTCAATCAGTCACCATATAGCCACCACCGATTCAAGAACATTTCGCTGAATAATTTTTCTTCTTTTAAGCAAATTTACAACCGGCTCAAATAATTCACAAACCGATATACTGCAATTCGCTTGAATCGGCATTACTAAATCTTACTATTTAAATATTTTCCATTCAATCGATTCTTTTTTTCATGGAGAGAATTGACGAAAAACCGCGAATTGTAAAATTTCTATGAAATTAATACCTTGATAATTTATTAAAATACTGCTATTTACTTTAAGAATTGCTTTTATTCCTTACAAATGTAAAGTCAGTTAGTTGTAAATTTTCTTTAATTTATTTATGGAAGATATAATTATATTATTTTCAAAAAAATTGAAAACGACATATCTTATAATTTTTTTGACATGAAGAATTACATGGAAAAAATTGACAATAATGATCTCTAGAGAAAATAATTAGTAAATTTGTAAACAAAAATGCTATGCGACGACGCTTATAGCACGGAACGTTCCTGGAACCATCTTGGAAAGTTCCAAAAATAAATTAAGGGTACTGTTATTATTATCAATAAATAACGCGTAAACCGTTCGGTACTCAAAACTCAAAAATGGCATCCATTCTTACGGTAAAATCGCGGTTTAATCGATTATACGGTTTAATCGAAAAATTAGTTACGTACATCTATCTCTTACGGTTTACGAGATGATTGTTGTTAAAAATAACAATAATGTAAGGTTCCCCTCAGGTCCCAGTGGAACGTTCCTGGAACGTTCCCAAGGGGCGAACATTTTACACGTTCCGGGAACGTTCCAAAAGTGCCCGCGGAACGTTCCAGGAACGTTCCCGGAACGTTTCGTGCTATTAGGGGAGTGGGTCACGTGACCAGATTCCTACCTTACCGACACCTTTTTATTTCCTACCTTGTTTTCATACGAATAGCCATATCGAGTTGAAAATTTGGGATAATAAATAAGAAGCAGAAAGAATTGTGGGTCTGGTCCTAAAATTTAATAATCATGAAAAAAGCAAAAAAAAAATTTACGAATAAAACTTTTTTCATAATTATGAAAATTCAGTACGAGACCCACTTTTTTTAGTGCTTCTTATTTAGTATCCAAAATCTTTCAACTCGGTGTGGAGCTTCGTGTGAAAATAAGCTAAGAAATAAGAAAAGTGCCGGTAAGCTAGGCATCTGGTCACGTAGCCCACTCATCACTGACACACGGGTAAAAAATATTAGGTCGGTAAGATAGGAAGTAACTTTAAAAAAATATTTGAAAAGGAAGGATGCATAGAAGTACATTTGCATGTTTTTTTTACCATTTTCTGGAGTTAAAAAAAAATTAAAAAATATATCTATAATTATAGAAATAAGTCAAATAAGCTAGGAGAAACAGTCATATCTCATATCGCAAATAATTATTACATCTTCCTACTATTCGACTATTGATTTTTTCGTGAATAAATTTTTCTATTACCGACTGTGATCAACAGATTTGACTGGGTTTCTTTTTCACGATATAATTGTGCATTCGCTCATTCGGGGGCGCTGCTAAATTTTCGGCTGCTAGTTTTCAGGGTGATTTGTGCCAATTGGCAACAAATTATTTAATGATGTTGGTGTCTCGGGGCTCGAGATTATTGCAAAATGCAGTACAATCTACTTTGAAAAGAAACACAGTTGTTAATAAGCAACAAGTGAGAAATTTTTGGCACGGAGCGTAAGTAAAAGAAATTATGTAATTCTAGGATTTTTTAGGTTAGATTTGGGCACTACATACTGCAAGGCCTCCAAGACTTTTTTTTACAAAAGATCATTTATTTCCCTTGTAAAGTACACTTCGCCTTTTTGTGATAAGTCGTAGAGTTTAGATGATATTAAATTTTATTTCGTTATCAAGAAAGGGGGTCACATGATAATCTAATATTGACAAAATGCCTACATTCAAAGGCTTGATTTTCTTTTCTGATATAATCTCATTGGAATACACTTTTTTGAAAACGCGAAAGAATATTTTAAAACTTCTGCATATCGAATACTAATTTGAAATTGAAGACAGTAATGACAACTGGATAAAGACCAAAAAAGAAATTTTATAGGATCAGCATGAAAAGTTTTCTGCTTGAAAGATAAAATTCTGCTAAAATTATAGAAGCATGAGGTAAAAGCACATATCATGAAACATATTTTAAAGGGGTCTTGAAAATTTCATTAAACTTGAAACGATACAAACTATATTTTCGAAATTTTTATGTTACTAAATGGGACGATCCTTTCCGAATGAAAAATTACAATTAAAAGTTTTATTTAGTGTAGATAAGTTATTAGATCAACGAAAAGCGGAACGACATATATGTACCCATTATGAAACAATTTCTAGGTTCTTGTACCGATGTTTCATAATGAATTTCCCTGTTTTGGAACAAATACATGTGTTTTTTGTTATATTAGTATGGCTTATTTTATGTTATTTTTGATACTATAATCTATAATGAACTAGATAATAAAATTACTTTTATTTTAATCGTACATACAGACACATAAATTGAATTTAAAGTTTTTTAATGAACATACTTCTTTTTTAGCCTTCGTGTGCAATTTTTTTTGCACAATTTAACTATTTTAAGTTTATGTTTTTTTTTTTTTTCAGTATCTCTAGCGTTCGGCTTTTTTACCGTTCTCAAAAGTTGGATTCTTGGTCAACCAAAAAACAGACTAAAAGTTTTCCTTAAAATGAAAGATCTAACTTATGTGGTGTAATTTCCATAAAACAGACATAATTATCGAGGGTGAAATCGAAAACAAATTTAATTAGGGAAAATTGATATAAGGTAAATGTCCCAGTAATCGTGACGGTCCCAATAATCGTGAAACTTGGTTATAATTTCAGTATATTGTATAGAAATATGTGAACAGTAACATATTTGTATAAAACCCGGCTATTTTTGCATTTTATAGTAGCAAATAGAATTTACATTCATTCAAATTAAATAAAAAGTGAGCAAATTGGCTATCTACAATTGGTTTATCTACAATGTTTTAACAAGCTTAGATTATGTTGGTTTATTTAACCTTAATGTAGTTTTCTTAAACAAAAAGTCATTAGATTTAATTTAAATGATTTTTACTTAAAATAATAAAATTGAAAAACTCAAGCAATTTCGGATTGTGCTAGTGTTTTTCGCCGGAAGTTGATTAATAAATAAAATATTTTTCAAAGAAGATTCACAACTTTTGATCAATTTTTGGTTATGTGATTATTCTTCGGTTATTTTAAATAAAAAAAGGTTCAAAATAGTAAACAATTTTTTTATGTTATATTAGAGTTTTGCCTCTAAAATCGCTATTGTTAATAAGCAGTAATTAGAATTCAAATAATATTTACAATTTTTGAACAATGCTATGTTAAATAGTTTTCGTCCGAAATTGGTATTTATGACAACGAATTCAACGATTTGATTGTCTATATATTGTACAAATATATATATATATATATATATAAATTCTGAATTTAATACATCAATTGTCACTAATTATTAAAAATGGTGTCCTTGCTTTACTATTATTTTAGATATGGCGTACTGTAAATCACAAAAATGTTGTGTTAATATTAATTTTATATTTTAATTTAAAAATTGCGTGAGAGAAAAAAATCGCGCGCGTAGTGTGCGTGTTTGTTTTCTAGTAATAGTAAAAATGAAATTTTATACTCTCCCCTTATGAAAACTATACTTTATATACAGTTTTATAAACAAATTCACAATTCAACTAAATGGATGTCGTTTTTTACGAAATCGACTGTCAATTACTCAGAAAAGACATAATTTATTAGGTGTCTTTGACAGGCGACAATATTTTTCTTATTAATTTAGATAAATTTTATATGAAATATAGATTCTCGACCATGTTTAACTGGTAGATTTCGGTTTTTCATTATAATCGATTGTACATTACTTGGAAAAATCATTTCCTTATGATACTTTATTAACAAAAAATAATTGTTAATCATATAAACAATGTTATAAATAAATTCATAACTTGTCTCCCATGACTTAGAAAGGACCTTATTTATTAGGTGTCATTGTCAGGCGACAACATTTGTTATTTATTTAAATAAACAGTAAGTAATAAATACTCGTAAAGCCACCATAGACAGTAAAAAATTTGAATTGTTTTAAGAAACGGTGGCAAACTCTTCTTAATTGGCAAAATCGTAAACGGCCAAGTCATTTACGGTTAATTCGGTTTAGAAGTGAAATCACTTTTACCAATTTTCTTAATTTTTTACTTCATGGTTTTTTTACATCTTCCATATTAAAATTCATCACATGTAACAAAAATTGTAATAGTAAAAATGAAACCTAATTCACTCCTCTTATGAAAACTACAAAACTTCTATTCAGTTTCTTTATCTGTATGTATGATTTCAAAAAAGTTCATTACAGTATCTAGGTTGATTATAATATTAAAAGTAACATAAAATAAGACGTATTAATATAAGAAGGGCCATAATATGTACGTGACAGTCGTTATGAAACACCTGTGTTTCTTCGCCTCATAAATACGACCATGTGAAAAACGGTGTTCGTATTTTAAAACAGCTAATTATTATATAAAATAACATAAAAGAATGCAGTAATCTTAAACTTACATGTTTATTAAAACAATCTTTTTATTCACCAATATACTTTAAGATGAATTATCATTTTGATTATTTGTCTAAATTTTTCATAAATGTGCTATGTTTCATTATAGGCATTGTGACCTGATGTAACATTGATTATTATATACATATTTGAATTTCTACATGGAAAGGGGCAAAGACACAATTATAGGGCAGATGTGCAGAAGGAGTCAAGCTTTATTTACTTTAAGAATCATACAATTTTGAATACACATTTCTGTCGAAGAATTTTTTGGGGTGTGTTTTTCAAAATGAAAACAAAATTATTATCTTGAATTATTCATTTTCCTAAAATAATAATATAATACAGAATAACATAGGATGCAATAATAAATTCATTTTTTCTAATTTAATGCAGATAAACTTACAAACAAAAATGATTGACATTCAAAGTTGACAGAGAAGCTTTTTCTAACCTCAAACTAGGAACTATAATTTCCATTCTCCCAAAACTAGATAATATTTTTCAATTACTCTGTTTTCCCTGAATTTAGTACTAAACAGTGTATAAACCAATTTCCCATTTCTTTAAAATATGCCAAATTGTAATTGCTATCGTCACTTATGCGTGTTGAAACCACGACCCAACCTCGAAATTCAGGGTGCACAGTCTTCCCCTTTTTTTCTTAGTTTCTTCTTTTTCCTTGAAGAAGATGAAACATTTTACAGCAAGTTGAAAATAACTGGAAACAGAAGTTATTATCCAATATAAAATTGTAACAATTACAAAATATACAGTACTTTTCAAACATGTATTAGAAGATTAACACATTTTAGTTTAAATGTACAAAGTTAAATACTCAATTAAAAAATGGAATATTCCAAATTCATCAAGTGCAACTTTGAACGTTCTAACTTCAGCAATTTCTAATTTTTTTAAATCTTCACTTGAAAATTTAACTATTGTTGAGCCTTTTTACATTCTCATCTTAATCATCATAATCTTATGTAAAATTTGACTTAGTCGGTTTCCATCAAATCTCCACGTTTTGAGGCCCCCCTGAGCTAGAAAAAACGATTTTCACCAAGGTGTCTGTGTGCAGGCAGGATAACTTTCGAAAAAATGATCAGATTGGATTGAACTTTGGCACATTTCTTCAAGCCCTAAAAGAAAAGAACAAGTTCGATAGCCAGCTATTTTTGATAAAAATTCAAAAAGTTAGAGCATTTTCAAAATTTTTGAAATCATTTTTTTCAGAACTTTAAAATTCTATGTACGGCAATTTTTAGTACTCAAAAATCTGAACAATTTATTCTCACGACTTTTTCCGATGAAAAGAAAACTATCAGAGTTATAGCATTTTCAAAATAAAAAAAAAATAAAAAAACTAACAGAAATTAACATATTAAGCCAAACAACGCACGTTATGGAAAAAAGTCAAGAGAAGGAAAATGTTGCTTTCTGCAAGCCCTACAAGATTATCATAACAACTTTTTGAATTTTCTCAAAAAATCAAAATTTCACATTTTTACCCCATGAAACATATAAAAAATAAGATAAAAAATTCCATTTTGCTTTTAGACTATGCAAGATACGAAAAAAGATGAAAAGACAAAAATTATCCATCCAAGAAAGATCTACAAATTTGTTGCTAATTATTTTCTTATAGAATGCGTAGTTTTTGTTTTAATCGTGAAAAATGACATTACAAAATAAACGAAAAACCAAATTTTTACATAATCATCCTAATGAGAAGGTATTGGTTTTATGTAACAAAATTTATATATAGTTTTCTATGAATAAAACAAACACTGTTTGACCAGAAACGGGATTTTCGATTTTTTGTTGCATTTTCAGTAAGTTAAACCAAAACTGTTTCTTAAGCAATGAAGCATTTTTCTTTGGTGTTGAAAAAAGTGTGTGGGTATTGTAATGAGAATGTGTTCCTTAAGGCAGATAGAGCCTTAAGTAAATATACTTCCTTTTTAATATAAAATAAAAACAAATTTAACAATCACTTAAAACGTAAAGGTTTTGTCTATCTGATATTTGCATGTAAATTTTTCTTCGATTTGTGTTTGAAAATTGATCTTTTTAGTCGAAAATTCAACTACATATTTTGTTGCAAGTTCAAATTTCGTCCAATAGTTACATGTTTTGGCGGAAAGTTGGTTACAAATTTAACTATTTGGTTGAAAATATATTTATTTTCTTGAAATCAAAATACTTTGTAAAAAATTCATTTTTTCAAACTGAACATTGCAACTTTTGATTGAAAATTATTTTTTTTATTAAAAGCTTATATTTTTGAGTTAAAAATTCAAATATATTGTAGAAAGTTCTTTTTTTTTTGCTGCAAAATTCAATGATTTAATAGAAAATTGTTTTTTTTTTTCATTTGAGAATTAGTTTTTTCAAGTGAAAATGTAGCAATTCCATTTTTGTTTCAAAATTAATCTTTTTTATTTTGAAAATTCAAATATTCGGTAAAAAATTTGTGTAACTTGTAAAAATTTTATCTTTCGTCATTTTTCAGTTAAAAATTCATAATTTCAGTTAAAGTTTTTTTTGTTTGTTAAAAACTAGTTTTTTTAACTACAATTTTTAATTTTTTGTTGCAAATTAACTTTTTAATTGAAAATTCATATTTTTGTGTTAAAAAATCAACTGTATTGTAAAAAATTCTTCTTTCAGGCTTCAACATTGAACAATTCGGACAAAAATTCAGTTTTTTTCAATTGAAAATTAATTTTTCGAAACGAAACTGTAACTATTCCATTTTTGGTTAAAAACTGTTGTTCTTAATTCAACAATCGAACTATTTTGTTCAAAACTTATCTTATTTTTATTTTAGTTTTTCGGAAACAAATTTTGTCGTGAGTTAGGATTTTTGGGATTTCCCATCTTTTTTTACGATTTTGGAACGTTATAAACACCACGAAAAAAAATGTTTCTCATGAATAAAAAATAATAACATGTTTCTTTGGTTCAAGCTGAAGAAATTACAGGTTCGAATCAGTGCAAAAAACATGTTTTAGTACATTTTAAAAAAAATTTGGATCTCGACCCACAAATTGTAACTCAAACGATTCGACTAATTTTAGTATTTTCACTTCGCTCTACTGAAGAGAGTAGTTTTAAATTTACATTGAAAGTATCCAATTTTTAAAAATAAATTCTTTAATGACAGAAATCATTGCAAAATCATTGAAATTTTTTGTTTAATGTCACATTTGTTATAGAATTTTTTTTTCTTTGCGACATGTAAAAATAAATGTTTAATCTTTCCCCTATTTTCCCCCTTTTTCGTGAGAAAATTACCCTATTACCCCTTTTTGAGCTCCTTTTGCGCTGTGAACCCTGAAAATTGAATTACCTCATTTTACCCAAAAATACTAGAATTACATATTTTTTTAGGTAATTAGGGCCTGTTCCTGTTTTTAATCAAATCTGTATTCTGAGTGAAACATTTGCCAATTTCAATAGCTTTTGTGTAAAACGTTTTTTTTATGCTCGGTTTAAAATTAAAAAAAAACGTTTACATCAAAAGCTATTGAAATTTGCAAATGTTTCACTCAGAATATCTTGATATGTATATATAAGGAATACCTTGTATATAGAAACGATTTCTACATATTTCTAATATTAATGATAAATAGTGTCCTAAATCAAATGGTCAACATTTTTTAGGCATACGAAGCATTATTTGAAATTGAACGAGTGGTAACATTTGAGTTTCATATTATAGAATTTTAAAAGAATAAATATGAAATTTTCAATTGTAAATGTTTTTACTTCAAAATCTTTACATGAAAACCATATTACGGGTATCACACTTTTTTTAACGTATTGCTATAATTCTGTTCATATTCACATAAATTATTTTACAGATGGAATTACCGGGAACCCGGCAAGCCTATTAAACAAGCTTACATCGCAGCCGAAGTTTTGGGCGGATTTGCTTGGTGGTGGATTCTCTGGCACTGCTGGCATGATTGGCACCATTTAGTGGTACTTATTTTCCTTCGCTCTTCTTAATCTATGTATTAATAATTAATATTCATTATCATTATTGTTATTGAATTCTGTTCCCCAATAATTTTATTCCACCCCGCACAAGAGCAATTCCATATCAAAGCGTTTGAAGAATTTCATCTATTGTTGATAATTTTAATGAAAATTCTAGTATCCATTCTCACGGGTTAAAAGAAAAACCCCTGAAATAATTTTTGAAAAATTCAAAAAACTTGAAGACATTCAAAATTGAAAATTTTGGTATTTTTTTCTTTGAACTTTTATAACTTTGGTAATTTAAATGATACTAAGATGTATATTTATATTTGTTAAATTATTCATAATAAGGGGCAGCTTTGAAGAAATGTTTTTTGAAAAAGAAAATTTAAAAAGCTTTGTAGATTTTTCAATAACAAATTTTTAAACTGATTTTTTAAAATCCATCTTTGATTTTCTTTAATTTTTTT
Source organism: Andricus quercusramuli (assembly GCA_932178445.1). Taxonomy (NCBI): domain Eukaryota; kingdom Metazoa; phylum Arthropoda; class Insecta; order Hymenoptera; family Cynipidae; genus Andricus; species Andricus quercusramuli. The sequence goes on along the minus strand of CAKNXH010001887.1, from coordinate 17,510 downwards.
ATATATAGCTCACAATGTCCTCTAAAAGTCCTTTAAATATAAAAATGGGATCTCTCTCGAGAAATAATTAAGAACATGGGCTGTGGCATAGTGTGGCCAACGCCCGAGAGTGTGAACTCTGAAGTTCATGCATACGAATATAATATTTGTCGATTGTTTGTCTATTTTTTTTTACATGGTACCTTTTTGATTATTTCTAAAAATTTATGGAAGATCCCATTTTTATAATTACAGGGCTTTTCGAACACATTGTAAGGTATCTACAAAAAAATTGAAAATAAATGAAAAATGGATTTTTTTCAAAAATTCAGTTTAAACCTTTTTTTTTTAAATTCAAAAAGTTTTTGAAATTTTCGTCTCAAGAAATATTTTTTCAAAACTGCCTCTTATTAGGAATAATTAAAAATATATACATCCCAATATCATTAAAATAACCAAAGTTATAGAAGTTTAAAGAAAAAAAAACAACTTTTTCAATTTCGAATTTCTCTCAAGTTTTTTTTTTTTAATTTTGCCAAATTTATTTTAGAGTTTTTTCTTTCAATACCTAAGAGAACGGATACTAGACTTTTCATAAAAATTACTAACAATAGCTGAAATTCTTCAAATGATTTGATATGGAATTGCTCACAATAAAACTAGTCATAATTGGTCGAAGTCCTTATAAGAAATTTCTTCTCGTTTCATAAACCAGAAAATAAATGTGTCTTAGTAAAATACACCAAAATCCACTTTCCCATGTATTTTGTGCGGAGTCCTTTCAATAATAAAAACGGGAAAAACAGAGGTTCATGTTTTTGAAATATATTATTCTCCTAGGGTTTCCACCTTCCTGAACCGGAAAATTGGACCGATGCCGAACTAGGAATTCCCCCGGACGATGCTGATTGTTGATCGTCGTTTGAAAATGTGTAGATACTTCAAAAACACTTACAAAACAAAACTAGAACATTAGCACTGATGGCTAGTCAGTGCATTACAATCTGTTACATTTTGGTGCAATAACGCAGAATATGTTGTTGCTCTTTAATAAATACGGACTCAATAAATTAGCAGGTACCGTATTTCTGTGAGAAATTTTTTTTCAATAAACTGATTTAAAATCGTAGATAGTACATTAGGGGTCGTCCATAAATTATGTAGAATACTGGATGAATTTTTGTTTGTTAAATACTTAGTTTTTGAACTGAACATCCGTGTATTTTGTTGAAAGATCTTCTTTTTGGGTGGAAAATTAATCTTGTTGGTAGAAAATTCCACTACTTGGTAGAAAGTTGAACACTTTTGTTGAAAATTCTTTTTTGTCGTGTTTAAGATTTATCGTATTAGTTAAAAATTCATCTCTTTGATTGGAAATTTAACTATTTTGTTAAAAATTCGTTTTTTGGTGTGGAGAATTTATTTTCAGCAAGGGGTCATTCACAAAATATGTGATGTGTTCTGAAGGGGTGGGGGGTCAAAGTATCATTCTCCATGTTGAGCTCAGTGGAAAAACATCACACAGGGGGGGGGGGGGGCGTAAAAGTTCCTGCAAAATGTAACACGTATTTTGTAAATGGCCCCTAACTGAAAATGTAACTATTCCATTATTGTTTGAAAATTCATATTTTGAATTGAAAATTATTCTTTTCTATTTGAAAAATTAAATTTTTTGTAGAAACTTCATGTATTTTATTGAAAATTCGTCTTTTTGATAGAAAATTAATCTTATTGGTTGAAAATTAATCTATTTAAAAATGTTACTATTTAGTAAAAAATTACGTTTCTTCTTCACAAATCATGTTTGAAAGGTGAAAATCTAGGTGAAAATTAAATTATTTTGTAGATAACGTCTATTTGATTTCAAAAATTCAACAATTTTGTTAAAAGTTCATTTTTTAAAGATGTACTTCTTTGGTTGACAATTTAATTACTTTTTTTAAAATTCGTTTACGTTTGGTTTAAAATTGTTTTTTTTTGGTATCAGAAAAATTAATTATTTCATTTTTTGTTGAAAAATTATCTTTTTTATTTGAAAATTCAACTATTTTATTGAAACTTAATCTTTCTTGATTGAAGATTAATATTCTTGTTGAAAATTCATCATCAATGATTGAAAGGTCAATTTTTTATTAGAAAACAATACAATACATGTATTTTGTCGAAAATTCGTCTTTTGGTTGGAAATTAATCTTCGTGGTTGAAATTTCATCTCTTTTTCTTGAAAATTCAACTATTTTCTTAAAAATTGATCTTTTCTGGTAGAAAAGTCATCTTTCTTGCTTGAAAATTCATCTTTTTTTTTTGTTTGAAGATTAACTATTTTATTATTTTCTTATATAACTTTCTAAAATAGTTAAAAATTGGTAACTTAATTTTTTAATGGTCCCTTATTTAAGTTAATTCAGTAGCTATAGAAATGGGAGGAAAGTATAAAAATGTTGAATCACACTCTTCAATCCAAATCAACCTTTATTATCGAAAAGTGTTAAAAATAGAATATAAATGGTTCGTAAAAACATGCATATATTTCTGGTAATTAAAACAGTTAAGGAAGCTTAATGTTGATTGTCTTGACCTCAAGATATTCATGCAAGCCTTCCTCTCCACTGAAATATAAACAAAAAAATAGTAGGGTTTCTCTGAGTAAGCCTTTTTGGTATTTTTTAAACCTAATTTTGTTAAACTTACAGTTCTCGACCGATTCCGGATAATTTGTAGCCTCCGAAAGGAGTCTGAGCCGTTATAAGATCATAGGAATTGACCCTGTGATTTCAAAGAATTTGATCAATAGAATTAAATTAATACTAATTAAGGATAAACTTGAATCCAGTTAGGAAAATTAATAATTACCAAACGCTTCCAGCCTCAATAGCTTGTGCGAACAACAACGCTTTCTCAATATTCTTCGTGATTATGCCAGCTGCAAGACCATATGCTGTGTTATTTGCCCGCTCAATTACTTCCTCAAGTGTTTCGAACTTGAAAATACTTTGCACTGGGCCAAAAATTTCTTCTTTGGCAATTCTCATGCCGTCAGTTACATTTGAAAAGACGGTGGGCTGAAAAGTTACATCATTTTAGAGCCATGCAAACTACAATCATTATAAGAATCTAGTACAGGATTTTCACTATAATTGAAATTAAAAAATTCGAACACTTTAAGCTAATTCAAGCACTCAAACTGGAACTTTTTAAAAATGTTAAACTTTAAAATTTAAAGCCTAAAAAATTAGTAACACAAACGCTAAATAATTACGTAAAAAGAAAGAAGTTTTTATCATTTTCAATTAAATAATTTTTAATTACATGCCGTTAAACTGCAAAATTAAAATGTTTAAATTTTTATACATTGTATAATTTCAAGGTTAAAAAATGAATTTGTACATTTTTGAAATGATATAATTTTAAGCAATTGTAAGTCAAAAACATTAAAAATTGAACGATTACAAATTTCTTTTCTAAACTGAACACTTTATAAATTAGAAGGTAAATTATTTTTATTCTGCGTCGTTACAAATTGACAATGGTTAAATTGCTATTATAGATCAACATTTGTTTTTGTTCTGAAATCTTTTCAAATATTTCAGAAAATATTTCAAAATTTTTCCAGGAATTTTCAGAAAATTTGGTTATCTTAGAACCTTACGAAATCCTTAAAAAGCTTCAAACTTTGATTTCAAAAGCTTTAAAAATCTACATATCAAAAAAATTGTTTGAATCTTATAATTTTTAATTATTTTTGAAATTTTTCAAAATTTCTTCAACATAATTTGAATTTTTCCTCAATTTTTTTTTTTATTATCCTGCAAAATTAAAGAAATTGCTTGAATATTTTGGAGATGTTAAAAATAGAACAAATAAAATTGTAACGTTTCAAGTTTAAATTAAGCTTTCTAAATTTTTAACTATTCAAGGCTTTCTATTTAAAACCATTTAGTTTCAAATTATATAGTTTTGGATTTAAAGTTTATATTTATATATTAGATTCATAGTTGTTGATTTTAAATGATCGGTCAAATATTGCTAAATATTAAAAAATTGTTCTCTTTCTGAATTAAATGTTTTTTAATTAAATGGATTAAAAATTGAATATTTTAAACTGAGACAATATTTGAATAAGATTTGCAAGTTAATAAAAGTGTTTAATTATGATTCTATTAATTCGAAATTATTTAAAAATTGAAAATATGTAATTTATAAAGTTTCAATCGAACGTTCACATTTGTTTAGCTACTAAGGCTTTCGAATTGAAACAGTTCAATTTTGAACGTTAACTTACGTAAATTGTTTAATTTTGGACATATTCAGAATCGTCTTGTAAAATCAATAATTGTCAATTTTGGAAATAATTCATTAATTTACATTTACAGTTGATGAACTGAAATTTTTTTTACCCAAATTTTTCAATTTCAAACGTTTTTAATTTTTAATTGGTTAGTCTTTAAAACTACATTTTAAAATTCTTTCAATTGAAAATGTACGCTTAAAGGTGGCGAACTAAAATTGAAATTTTTTAAAGTAAAAAATTCTAAATTTACGCCCTGTAAACTGAATGATTTCATAATTAAAAATTTTATCAATTAAAATTAACGTTGAAAAAAAGTTGAAACTCGAACTTATTTTACATTGCATTGTGTCATGTGATATTTAAAGTGATTAGATAGACATTTCTCTTTAAAATATGTAAAATTCGCGGTCTAAAAATAAATGTACTGTTATTTCCCAGTTTTTCTCGGACATTTCCCGGTCCAGCGGCCACCCTGGTAGTACGTTTAACCTAGATAATTATGGGTTCTTTCAATGTTTTGTGATTGATTTTCAATATAAAGCCGGAACCTCTATAAAGAATCCCACGTTGCCGAGACGATTTCCACCAGTTTCGACTTTTGCATTGGCTTCCTTTCCAGATTTGATCAGTTCCATGACCTTTTCGAACATATCTTTGTCGATCTGAGGTCCTTGGTCGACACCATCTGCAAAAGGGTCGCCGACTTTTCTCTGCTCTGCAAGCTGCTTAGCTCGTTCTACGAATCTGTCGTAAATTTTGGATTGTACAAAAGTACGAGATCCGGCGCAGCAACTTTGTCCGTGATTGTCGAAAATTGCATTGTAAGCAATTTTGGCTGCCTCATCAACTAAAAATATTTATTTTATTGATTTTATTTTATGTACAAACTTTAATTGGAATTGAACTATTTTAAGCTCATTTATGTAATTCGTGGAAATTAAATCTGTTCATCTTAGTCATAAATTGATTTTTAAGAAAATCGGTTGTAATAGAAGGGAACTTAGCTTTTGTTTTTTTTAAATTAGGGAAAGGAAATAGTGACAATTAAATTAAGGAATTATATAAATTTAATTTTCTATATACCATCGGCATCATCAAGAATAACAAGAGGACTTTTCCCTCCAAGTTCAAGGCTGACTCGTTTCAGATTACTCTTCGCTGAAGCGGCCATAATTATATGTCCCACCTTTAAAAAAATATTAACACTATTCAAATTCCGATTCTAACATTATTGTTATGTAAAACCATTTCTAAAAATTAAATGTACAAATGCAATGAAAAATTTGCAGGATTTAAACAAATTGTTATTTAAAGTTTTTGTTTTGAATTCAATTTTTTAAAATAAATGATTCAATATCTATAAGCGTATAAATTATTATTATTTTTCTTACATATGACGTTCCTTCAGAATCTTTAGGTCTGCACATAACATTCTTTTTTTCTCAAAAAAGTTTGCAATTTAATTGGTCACCTTTAGATCAAGAATAAGCAACTTTTTAAAAGGTGTTTTTTCATTTTTATTCGATTTTTTCTTTATCTTTTTTTCTTAAAAAATCTCTTATAGAAATCTTTTGTCAAAATAAATTGCATTAAAACGCAGTGCATAAAAATTGTAATTTTTTGTAAAAATTGGTAGACGGAATAATAGCACAAAAATTATAGTTTCCAGTGAATTTTTTTTTTTAATCGTATTTTATTCTGACAATACATTTCCATCCGGGATATTGATATCGCGAAGAAAATCGTCAAGTTCGAAGTCTTTTTATGAAATGTTGCACAAGAATTTTTTTCATATGTTGAAACATTAATAAAAATAAATAATTTTGGATTTAAGAAATGGGTTAGATATCCCAAGCATATTCTCGTTGCACAGTCACTTTCAAAATTATTTGATATTTAATTTGATTGATATAAAAAAGGCTTATTGATAATTGTGTCAAATTTTAGCAAAGAAACCTAAGCGTAGGTATTTAAAAAAAAAGTTGAGTTCAAAGTTGTTTATTTGAATTAGTTATTTCTATATTTGTGTTTTACCTTCTATTTTAGACAAAAGTCGTATTTTTAATTCAATATTAATTAACAATTAGCTAACTGTTTCCCGTAAATGATGCTTTACATTTCTATTCGTTAAGTATTGACGGAATTATTTTATTTAGGAATTTAATTTTCACGCACAGTTTTTCTTTTTTTAATAAAAACGTAACAAATAGAATTGTAAAGAATTTTTATGTAAATATGATAACCTATTGTTAATTAAAATTGAATGCTAATTTCAACTTTCGTCCAAAATGGAAGGGATAACAAAAATATACAAAGAACTACATATAAATAAACAATTATGATTATATTAATTAAATTAACCAATTTTCAAGGATTTTTCTAAGAAGCTAACTAAGAAATATTATTTATTAATCTACTAACATTTAATTTGATTCAATAACTACGAGATATTGTTTCAGTCTTGAAAAAGACTTAGTACTAATTCGAAACATGTTCGACCTATTATTTCTTTCATTGAAATACATAAAAAAAAGTAAAACGCCTCAACAAACTTATGAATTCTGTCCTCCGGAAGAAATTTATATAAACAATTATGGTTTTGAATAATTTTTAAATTAAATATACGCTTAGCTGTCTCTCTTTAAATTTCTTCAAATTGTCAACGGCGCTTTTTTGTCGGGTTTATAATTTAGTTTAAAGGATGAGTAATTTTGAGTTTGCCTGTACACTTAAAACCTTTTTTAACAATTTCTTTAAAATCCTTTTGACAATTAGTGCGAAAATGGTCATTGTTTTTGAAAAAGTTTATCAATTCTGAAGCAAAGCATTTTGCAAAATGACAAAGTTTTCCAAGAATATTGGTTAAATGTCATGTTCATGCTATGTATTTAAAAAATAATACCTAATAGGCAAGCTTTAAAATAAATTTGGAATTAATTCTTACAACAGTGGATCCAGTAAAAGCAACTTTGTTCACATCAGGATGTTCTGCAATAGCTGCACCAGCTGTTGGACCGTATCCCGTAATCACGTTCAAAACACCTGGTGGAAATCCAGCTTCCTTCACAAGAGATGCCAAATAAAGAGCACTGAGAGGGGTTTGCTCGGCTGGTTTCAAAATTATAGTGCAACCAGTAGCCAAAGCTGGACCCAACTTCCATGCGGCCATTGCAAGTGGGTAATTCCATGGAATTATTTGGCCCACAACTCCAACTGGTTCTTTTTTGGTCATTGCGAAGTTGTTACCATCTAATTAAAAAAAAATTAACAAAATTATAATTAATTTTTTCTTCAAATACTTAAAAAATAAGACTCCAGTTTTTAAGTTTTTTTTTTCATAATGGAAATAACTCCACGTCTATGAACAATAATTCTCAGCGTCTCGCTTAAAATTGCAAAATCCCCTAAAACACTTAAAATCGAGACTTTTCCTCCTTTGTACAAAGTTTTCATTTTTTTTTCTTAATCAAACAGAAATTCAAGAATTTAGAAAACAAAATGCTTTGAAAGAGATTCTTTTTAATGATTCCAATTAAAAATATCTCATAAACGATTCATTTGCTACTTTTGTAGATTTGTAGGCGATTTTCAACCAATAAAAAGAGTTTTTAACAAAGTAGTTCAACTTTTAACCAAATATTTGAATTTTCAACAAAAATGAATTCTTAACGAAAAATGTGATACTTGATACTTTAAGCAGAAGAGATCTTAATTTTCAATCAAACTCAGTTAAATTCATCCAAAACGATGACTTTTCAACAAAATAGTTAATTTTTCAACTAAATTCTTGAATTTTTAAGCCAAAAAGACGAATTTTCTACAAAACAATTTAATTTTTATTCCTAAAATACATGAAACAGATGAATTTGCAACTAAAATGATTCATCTTCAACCAAACAAAAAATAAATTTCAACCAAGTATCTCAACTTTTAACCAAGTAGTAGCATTTTTAGTCATAAGATATGAATTCTAAACAAAAAAGGAATATCTAATATTTTAGCTGGAAAATATTTTAAATTTTAATCATAAGTAGTTAAATTTTCTACCCGAAAATATAAATTTTCAACAAAAAAGTTCATTTTTAACCAAATACTTGAATGTTCTACGAAAGTAATTGAATTACAACCAAAAAAGTTAATATTTAACTAAATTATTGAATTTTCAAGAAAGTAATTAAACTCTCAACCAAATTATTACATTTGTTACTTAATAATACATTTTTATGTATTAAACGCAAAATATAATAGTAGACTTTTCGAGAAAAAATGGAAAAGAGGGAAATAGGCTTTGTTTAATATGTTAGCGCATTGCGTCTTAAAAAAAATGGTTGTCTTCATAATTTTTATTTTTTCGTCAATAATTTTCTTAATTTTTGATCTTTACAGAATATAATCTTTTTTTAGCTGACATTGAAAATGGTTCCGAACAACTGATAGTATATAACTGATGAAAATATATTAGAAACCAATTTTTAAAATTATTTCTTTCTAAAATTACTCAGAAAAATACTTTGAACAACTCAGTTTTCTGTTCTGAAAACAATCTACGAGGATAAGAAATAAAAACCTATCTACTAATAAAAATACATTTAAATAATCAAACACGAGCACTTTTCAAATCTGTTCTTCATCCATTTTTAAATCTTTGATCTTCTTAAGATTTTTTAAATTGATTTTTATCAGTAGATTTTTTCTAAAAGAAAAATGCATGTGGTATAAAAAGGTTTTAATAATAAATTAAATACCCTTTCTTAAACTAAAATTGAATTACTGAACCCCTAGGATCCCTGTACTTTCTTCGAAAATAAAAAAAACTTGTTACTAAAATGTTTGGGCAATGAAAGAACAATTAAAAGATTTCGATTAGGAATTACACTAGAGTCCCTCTATAGCAGTTCCCTCTATAACATACAAGGCGGTCCAAGCGGACGAGAGGGAGGCGTTTGTATGTTCGGTGCTATAAGAAGCCACAAGCAAGAAGGAGGAGAAGAATGGTTCGAAGAGTCCCTCTATAGCATCTTTGTTGATTAAGGGTACCCCCGAGACAGCTGCTATAGAGGGACTCTAGTGTACACTCTACTCCCGATATAAGAACCCCTGGATTACAATATTCCTAGAACTGATTGCCTCCGCAGTATCGTGATGACAGGAACTGCGGGGCCGAAAGAGAGGCGGTGATCAGTCTCTCGCTCAGAGCGTTAGTTGCATCAGGTTGCGTCATGCGTCCATATCCAACATAAATGATTCATCTGGCCCTGCCTGCTTACATTTGGATTCCCCCGATTCAGGATCAAGGCCACTGCAAGCCATGCCCGAAACCATTCTTATATCGGGAGTTGAGTGTATCAGTTTTAAAGTGTGGAAATAACTAGTAATTATTATACCAATCATTTTTAATCTTACCAACAGGGATAGTGCTTCCATGTATCTTGTCGCACCATCCAGCGTAATAACGAATCGTACTGACACTTCCAGCTATATCACCTAATGAACTCGTGAATGTTTTTCCACAATCAAGAGTTTCAATATTGGCTATATATGTTGCATCTCGCTCTATCAAATCTGCTAGCTGAAAAATTTGTTATCCGACTTCAGAGATTGCATTATTTTTCTATAAATCTTTTTATTTCGATTTTCACATTTCTGATTTGAATGCAAATATCATTGATTCAAAATAATACTAATTTGAGTCATTATTTTCCTTCCCTTTTCACAGTTTGAAGTTTGATTATTTATAATTCAGAGTAAATGAAAACATGAGACTTGAATTTCTTTTAGTGACTTAAATAATTTAAGCTTAATATACTCAATTTTAGTATTTATGGATGAAATACCTTGTTCATGAGTTTCCCTCGAACAGATGGATCCATTTTTCGCCATTCTGAATTCCTTGAAAATGCTTTTTTTGCAGCGGCAACAGCAAGATCGACATCAGCCTATGAAAATATTCAAACTTACAAAGGGTTTCCAAATTAAAAAATCAGAATTTACAATATTCACGAATAGGCCATTCCTGGCCTTATAATTTAAGTTTTGCAATTTGCGATTTATTTCACAACGTTACTTATCTTTTCTGTAATTATAAATACTTACTTTATCTCCTTCTGAAACTTCAACTATAACTGCTTCATTCGCTGGATTTATAGTCTGGAATTTTTTTCCACTTACTGCATCAACAAATTCGTTATTGATAAATAACTGAAAATTAAATGGAAATATATGCAATAAGAACGTAAATCTTGAAAAGAATTATAGCAGAAGAAAATTATGGGTACACTTCCGAAAAGTGCATATACCTTCAATTAATTAGAAACTCCGCATACCCATGTAATTTGACGCGCTGATTTCGAATATGATAGCGAAAATAGCTGCAAATTTGATTTTCAAGTTGAAACCCATGGAAAACTCATAAAAGTCATGGTTTTTCGAATTTGTCTCGGTAAATACGAAAAATTTCATAAAAGGTTTTGGACAAAAGTTATTGATTCAATCAAAATATACGATCCTAATCATGAATACTTTTCCTCTAGGATCAATAGTTTCTGAGAAAATCGCTATTGAAATTTAGTAAGTGCAAAGCAGGCAAGAATTAATAATATATCAAATATATTTCCCCCTTTGTACAAAGTTTTCATTTTTTTAAATCAAACAGAAATTCAAGAAATTAGAAAACAAGATGCTTTGAAAGAAATTCTTTTTAATGATTCCAATTAAAAATATCTCCTAAACGATTCATTTGCTACTTTTGTAGATTTGACAATCAGCTTTTGAAGAATAAAAAATAATATCTAAATAAAATGAAAAAATTCCAGTAAGTGTTAGGCCCTTCTGCAACTGCAAACTGTGCTGTGGTCAGATAAGAAATGTTGGTCAAACCCCTACCCCTTTCCAATGTGATTTTTAATATGTGACGTCAACTAGCAAGATGACCGATACTGCACTGAAATCTATTACAAATTCATCACTAATTTTAGGAGAAAATATCAGTCGAGGAAAAAAGTGCGTGCAACAAAAAATATGCATCTCGATGAGAGCTACAAGTTTTATTGGATACATTTTCCGCAATTTTGCGTATTTCCTTATATAAACGCAAAAAATAATGATTTTCATGACTTTTTCATAAAGTCAAAATACATAAGTATAGTGTGTTTCAAAAATCGAAGGTATGCGCTTTTCGGAAGTTTATCCCAAGTTAATTTTGACTGATAACGTGACAAACACTGCCTCGATGTTCCAGCAGATTCTAACGGACGGAACGAATTAAAACCCTGACAACTTCGAAAATTTCCCAGAAAAAAAATAGTTTAACAAATATGTAATTTTATAATTTGTATTGATTTACTGTAAAATCATCATTTAAAGCAAAAAAAATTATTTTTGGACATTACTTTTTAAAAAATGTTCAAAGATAATTAAGTCTGATTAAAACGATCGTTCCGGAATTTTTAGATTTTCCGAGAAATTCCCCACAGTCTCGAAATTACCCATAAGCCGGCAAATTTCCCGGTCATTGGCAATACTGAATATTGGTTTTGAATTTATAACTTTGGAGCTCATCGTTCTAATTGTATAGTACTCCTATTTCTTGAGATTATGTAAACATAAATTGAATGTTCACAATATTTGTTAATTTGTAAATTGCTTCACTATAATATATCGCAATTTAGAATTACATACACCAGTCACATACTTATTTATTTAAAATTTTGAGAAACTTGGAACATATAATATTTAACTCTTTAAGTATACTAGTTTTCAACAGCTATAAGTATATGAATTTTCCATTTTTTTATCTGTGAAATTAGCATTCATTTGTCATGCAAAATCAGCTCTAAAAGAACAAAATTGAAATATCGTACCTTGGTATACTTTATTTGTGGCTTTGGATTTGCCATTATTTGTCACTTCTTGTTCCAATAAACTGAACTGGAATAACAACAATGAGGAAATACCAGCTTAGATAAAGCTAATGACTTTCAAATACAATTATTGCTTAAAACCAAAATATCTTTGTCAAACCACGCACTGTTGAGATCGCTCAGGATAGTACGGTTCTGCGAGCAATACTGATGACTACTGCTGAATACTGAACGCAGATGTCGCCCCAACAGAAATAAAATCTCTGCAAATACATATCTTTCATAAGCGGGGAAAAATTATAAATATGCCACAAAAAATATTGGGCACAATTTATTTTTGTTCAATAACGATTTTTTTGAACAGGAAGTCAATTTTATTTTTATCAGAAATGGGAAACTTTTTTGAAAAAAAAAGAATTATGTAACAATTATTTCTCAAAATAATATTGGAATTTTGCCCTCAAGGAAAGAAATTTAATGTAGAGTAAAATTGATTATTGGTCGACAAATTTTCATGAATAAGCATGACTGATTTTTTATATTTTTTATACAGATATGTATAACAGAGAAGCTTATACATTATCCACTAGTTTATGGTGCCGAAAAATCTAATTCTGATGGTAATAAATCTTCGCTCATAAAATAGGACCTAACTATTTGATAAAATTTGTTCAGTTTCAAAATACAAATAAAAGAAGAATTCGAAAAAAGAATATCCAAAATTGACCAAGCGAAGACGTTTGTTTTTAAATAAAAAATAAAATAGGTGTTTATTTTTTTAATTCTTAAATGTACTTGTCTTTTTATGGCCAACATTTTTCGATTCAAATAAGGCACAGAAATTAGCTTTTCAATACAGTTCAGTAAACTCAAGTAAACTGAACTGGAATGACGACAATGGACAGACCAGCTTAGTTCAAGCAAGGAGTAGGGTGACTAGAGGTCTGTTATTTGACGGACATGTCCGTCATTTCCACTCGGGCAATCTGATCACCCTACCCAGGAGAAAAAGTTGTACATAATTTATGTAAAATGGGCAAGGCAATGCTATTTTTTATTTGTTTTATAAATTTTTCTGTATACAATAAATGAAAAATATCAGTGTTTTGTCCATTAAGATTCTGCGAATTCATAAAAAGATCAAAAAACGAATGTTAGGTACATTTGAAAATTTTATTTCCGTCCAATAAAGATTTTTTGCGTCAGGAAGTACATTTTCTTTTTATCAGAAATGTAACACTTTTTTGAAAAAAGAAAGAAATATGTAACAAATATTTCTCAAATCAATATTTGAATTTTGCTCATAACGGACAAGAATTTAATTAAGATATATATAGATTATATGTAGATATATCTCAAAATTTGCAGTAATGAGCATGTCTTCTATTTCATTTGCTAAATTTGTAATATGCAGAAGCCTACCTTATCCACTAGTTTATGATTCCAGAAACTGGAATCCTGATGGTAACATATCTTCGCTGACAAAATAGAGACCTATTTGATAACGTTTTTTTTTTCAATTTTGTCTAGCAAAAAAAAATGAATAATTGGAAAAAATAATATATGAAGTTGATCAAGTGACGGCGGTTTTTTAAATAAGAATAAATGAAAAATATTTTTTTTTCTCATAATGTACTTGACATCTTATGACCAACATTTTTCGATTAAAATAAACCACAGAGATTAGCCTTTTCAAAGTAGACCTAGCCAATTACAGATCTCTGTCAATTATTTAAATTCCAATTTTTATTTTTCAGCGAAGCTGGTTCTCCAGCATATTTCAATTAGTTCTTAAAGGAACCTGTAATCCGACATTGTTTTAGCCTCATTTTTAAATTATTGGTATTGGAATATCCACGAATTAACCTTTCTTCAAAAAAAAAAGTACATCCTATTCACCCATTTCCTTTCTCAACCAGAGGGCCGCATTTAGGGGGCTAGAAACCCCTGCTAACAGCTACAACAAAGAATATTTTCTTTTCTTTATTTATATCGGATTCGAGATCAATTTTGGAAAAAATCTGAAAATTTTCCATTTTTCTGCATTGTTGGGGGCCCTTAATTGGTGGGGGCTCTGGGGCCATTTCCACGCTGGCCCGGACTAAACGCGGCCCTGCTCAATTATATATGAATCTAGAAGCAAAGTTAGTATCTATTTACAGTAGGCTGATGAAGATAACAGTTTATCGGTCACATTATTGGAAATTAAAAATCTTATTTTTCTTCTTGATTATTATTTTTTGTCGGATGCGAAAGAAAGTAAATATTGCTGAGTCAGTAATTATGCTTTACAAGAAACAATATTATAAAAACGATAGATGTACAGTCAAGTTCAAAATGACGTATAATCTTTAATTTGATTCATAACATTTACAAACAAGGCCCATAGATTGTCGCTACAGATTTTAGAAGACAAACCAAAGCTCAAATAATAAAAAAAATGGTTGAGGTCATAATTGTTTATTTAAATGTAGTTATTTCCATATTTGTGATTTTTCTTCCGCTTTAGGCAAAAGTCGTAATTTTCATTTAAATTTAATTTACAAAAGCTCATTCTATTCCTTAAAAGGTTCTTTACAATTTTATTCTTCACGTTTTTATGGAAACTATTTTCTTTAGCAGTAACAGATATTTATAGTTAGTTTTTTTTTATTAAACAGGTTGCTAAATAATATTTATTAAGAACGTGAAGTTTTTAAAATTTGTTGCAATAGTCAATGGGACTTTTTTGTCATTTTTATAAATAGTGTTAAAGATTAAGTAATTTTCAACTTGACGGCACGCCTAGGCATCCTTAAAGCAATGGATGAACTACTACAAATTTTGATGTACATATATACTAGCAGGGCCGGCGCAGCTAATATTTTGCATGTCTGGAGTTTGTAAAGGGGTTGGGAGGGGGGTGGGGGAATGTTCTTCAGTTTTTGTCTATTTTAACGAGAAGTTTCTTCTTCGTACATCATTCCTGCAAATAAATGCTTTTTTAATTTTATTTAAATGAATGAATTTTCAACTAAAAATATAACTCTTAAAAAAAAAGATTTCCTAACAAAGTGATTCAACTATATCTTTCAAATAAAATAGTTGAACACTCAAGCAAGGAAGAATAATTTTCAACCGAAAATATGCATTTTTATTTAAAAAACTACATTTCTACGAAAGCGGATGAATTTATAAATCAAAAAGATAAATTAAAAAAAATAGTTGAATTTTCTGTTAAAAAAGATTTTGGTTGTCTTTTCACAATCAAAATATGATATTTTAACCAAGAAATAAGTTTCTACGAAAAAAAATGAATTTTCAATAAAAAAAAAAAAAAATTTCCCCAAAAAGGATGACTTTTTAACAAAATTGTTAAATTCTCTACCAAATATCCAAAAAAGACGAAATTTCTCTTAAAACAGATGAATTTTCATTTAAAAAGAAAACAAATTTTGAAAAATTAGGCGAATTTTTATACAGGAAAGATTCCAGTTGACTTTTCAAGGTCAAAGTATGAATTTTTTAACAAAAAATTAGTTTCTACGAAGAAAATTGAAATTTTCATCCAAAAAGACGAATTTTTTCAACCAAAAGGGATGTATTTTTAACTAAATAGTTGAATTCTCTACCAAATAGTTCAATTTTTATCCAAGAAAGATGAAATTTGCACTAAAACAGATACATTTTTAATTTTAAACAATTTTTTTTTAAATAGTTGAATTTTCATCCAGAAAAGTTTTCAGTTCTCTTTTTAACACCAAAATATTAAATTGAACCAAAAAGTGAATTTCCTACATAATAGTGAATTTTTCAACAAAACAGCAGAATTTTGAACCAAAAAGTATAACTTTTTAACAGAATTGTTGAATTTTAAACCAAACAGTTGCATTTTTATCCGAGAAAGATGTAATTTCTGCCAAAGCAGGTGAATTTTAAAATCAGAAAGACAAGTCTTCAAAAAATACTTAAATTTTCAACCGAACAGTTGCATTTGTTATTCAAGAAAGATGAAATGTTTCTTTTGAAACAGATGAAGTAAAAAAAAAATTCAGAAAAATAGTTAAATTTGAATCCAAAGAAGATTCCAGTTCACTTTCCAACACCAAAATAAGAATAGTAAACTATAAGTTAATTTTCTGCTAAATTGTCAAATTTTTAACTAAAAAGTATGACTTTTTAACAAGATTATTAAATTTTCAACCAAACAGTTGCTTTTTGATCCAAAAAAGATGCAATATTTCTACTAAAAAAAAGGTTGAACTTTCAAATTAAAAAGACAAATTTTCAAAAACAATATTTTTCATCCAAAAAATATTTCAGTTGACTTATCAGCAACAAAATATGAATTTTAAAGAAAAGGTTAATATTATACGAAAGAAGTTGAATTTTCAACCCAAAAAGTCGAATTTTTAACAAAACAGTTTAATTTGAAAAAAATGTCTTTTTAAGAAAATTGTTAAATTTCCAAACAAATAATAATATTTATAACAAAAAAGATAATCTTCAGAAGAAAGTTTTCGCGAATTTGCAAAAATTACATAAATGAGTGAAGGATTCGCTCCCCCCCGTCGTAACAAATCGTGACAAAACGTCTCGACCCCTCCCCCCTTGAGATGTTACGTAATTTAAGTAAGGTCCCTGAGATGTTTTTTTCTTTGTTTTTATAAGTTTTTTTCACTCCCATTTTCAAAATCACAATTTTTATTCTCACTATTATAACAAGAGCTAAAGCTATCATCTTTCTTACGCAAAAAAAAATGTCTAAAAGCCACGTTTTTTAAATCTCTTTTTCCTCCTTCAACTTCTTCTCTTTTGCTAACATTAGTGCCTGACAATCACTTCGTTTACGCTTAACCATTTTGATTTTAAAAGAGATGTTCTCAGTGCAAAATGCAATCTAAAACTGAGGACTCTGACCTAATTGTGTCTCTACTCCTGACCCAGGTATATTTTCAAAGTAACCGAAATGAGTGGAAATAACATTAACCATAGGGGGAAATCCCATGACCACACTGACGGAGTCGGCGTGCACCCTCTGTTGAGCGACAACTCGAGGACAATAAATTCAAGACTATAAACATCAAAATTTTACAAGTCCATGGTAACGCCCTTACGAAAAGATATGACAGGGAAAAAATGACAGGTGTGTCATTTTTTGTCTGTCATTTTTTCGCGACCACAAGAAAATGACAGGGAAACGACAGGCAAAATGACAGGAAAACGACAGCCGAAAATGACTGTCCCTAATTGGCTATAATCTATAATAATATTGTGTAGAATTATAAATTCTCGACGACTTGCAGACTTATTTAAACTTTCCTGTAAAGCTTAAAAAATCATTAGTATGAGAAAATTATTATGGGAATTTTCATGATGAAACACCTTTCTGTAGCCTGTTG
>CAKNXH010001886.1:206412-231435 GCA_932178445.1 Andricus quercusramuli | reverse complement strand
TTGGGGAAATTTTTAATGAGATTTCAAAAAATTTCAAACAATGTCCTAAAATTTCGAAAAATAGGGTAGGATATTTTAAAGCAATATTTTAATTTGGCAAGATTAAACAATAAAAAAAATCGAGTAAATTCAAGAAATATTTATAGGATTTGAAGAAATTCAAAAAGAATTTTAAACTTTAAAAGATTTAAAAAAATGTAGATTTTTAAAGATTTCAAACAAAAACTTTAGAAGCTTTAAAAAATTTTTGGAAGTTTTCAAGAGAATAAACAAATTTTCTTTGAATTTCTAGGAAAATTTGGAAGATTTTAAGGCAATTCATTTAATTTTTTAATGATTTTTAAAATTTTGAAGAAAAATTCGAGTCAGTTAAAAATATTTTAAGGAATTTAGAAAGTTTTGAATAGATTAAAAATATTTAAAAAATTAGAAACATTTCCGAAAATTTATAAAATAGTTTTTGATTTCTTCCAAACTTCTAAAAGTCCTGAATATCTTTTTAGGGGTGCCGCAAGCCCCATGAAGTTTAACATGTATTTCCCATAAGAAAAAAAGACGTTTTTTTAAATCTTTTTCAGAATCCTCAATATTATCTCAATCAAGTTGAAACTCAACATTTCGTTTCACAATTAGCCATAGAATACAAATAAAATATCACTTTTCAAATATCACCCCCATAAGTCTGTTTTATAGGGTCCCAAAGAAACCCCCATAAGTGAAAAAATGGGTTTTGCGAGTTTTTCGCGGTAATTATTACTTTTTTTGCGGTTTTTCCAGTGAAATTATTTCAGGCACATAAAATACCATTTCCTACTGATGATTAGATGTTCAAATAAATTGTTTAAACAATTTATTATTGTTTTTAGCCATTTTCTCATAGAATGGAATTAGAAAGACGCGTTTTTTTTACAAATTTTTTATTTGTTGTCCAATTTTCAATTAGAGGGAAGTGATAGCTCATCAATGTTAACAAGAGTAATTGTTTAAACAATTTATTATTAATGTTAATAATATACTCTTAGAAAAATTCTACAAAATTGCAGTTTAAAAAAAAATCAATTTTACTCATATTTTCAGTTAAGATAAGTTGAGTAATTAATTTGAGTCAAGAAAAATAATTGTTTAAACAATTTGTTATTATTAATGATATTATATTTGAATAAAGCTAGAAAGATGCGGTTTTTTTCAACTGTTTGTCTATTTTTCATTAGGCGTGACTTGATAATTAATTAGATTTATCGAAAATAATTGTTTAAACAAATTATTATGTTTGATGACTATCTTCATCCATAAATCTATATCAATGCCTGATAGTTGCGGGTTTTCGGCAATTTTTACCTTTCTGTCCTCTTTCCCTTAGTGAGGTAATAATTAATTGAAGTTACAAAAAAGTTGTTTAAACAATTTAATATTGTTTATAACTATCTTTTCTTAGATAAGTGCTAGTGCCCCACACAGCTACCACAGTTTCTCCCCTACTTTATGCACTTTTTATACCGCTCCAGAGAAGTATGTGGGCTTTAGAATCTCAAATTAGCACTCATCAGAAATAGCAAAAAGCCAAGGAATGTAAGGTTCGAGTAGAGCGATTGCTTGTTGGTCGTTACTCCATTTTCAATCGTTCAATTTGAGGCGTAATCAACGCGCAAGTGGATGTTATGAAACGCTAATAATGAGGCAAAGGAAGAAAGAGTGAATGGAAATTGTTGAGTAGAAAGAGTAAAAGAGAGCCAAGCATTATTTTCGCACGATACGCAGGGCATTGGCAGCCATTACTCATCCACGAGCCCTACAATCAAGAGATGCCATTAGATCATTAGAATTCTCAGGATAAAGTTCGTATCTCTTTGCTGGTTATAACGACTTTCTGTCAAGATTTATTGAGAGAGCACAGCTACACCTTCTTCACTCTTCCTTTCACACTTTCAAAATCGAAAGTAAACCTCAAGAAAGTGAGAATTCAAATAAAACTTCAGGGCTATCCATAAACTATGTTACTCGTTTCGAAGGGGGACAGGAGGTTAGTGAAAGTGACGTTACGACCTTAGATAACATTTAGTACGTTTCCAGATGACACATTTTAACAAAGATTGAATTCAATAATAACTCCATAAGTCTGAAAAACACTTCCATATTTCAGACTTCACACTCTTTCCCCTATTATCCTCTTTTCCCCTTCTGTAAACATTCTTTTTTTCCCTCTGTTTTCAAGAAACATCACCAATATTTTGTTAAAAAGTATTTTTTGTTGGTCAAAAATTCAATTACTTGGTTAGAAGGTGAACCACTTTATTAAAACTTTATTTTTTTATTGAAGATTCATCTCTTTGGTTGAAAATTGAACTATTTTGTTGCAAATCTGAATATTCCATTTTTGGCTGACAATTGATCTCTTTTAGTTGAAAATTCAACTATTTGGTTAATAACACAGCCACACAAAAAAAAATCTTTTTTCCGGCCTGGAGGTCAGACCATGTTGACTATATGTTTTTTGGGTCGCTGAATCCGAATCCGAGGTAAAAAAAAAACCAGCAAGTCAGGGTTCTGACATAACCTCATACATTTTTTTTTCTCAAATCCGGAGGCCAGACCATGTTTATTATATGTTTTTGGTGTCGCTGAATCCGAATCCGAGGTCGAAAAAAACCCAGAACGTCAGGGTTCTTACATAACCTGATAAGACCTCATACATTTTTTTTCCAAGTCTGGGAGTCAGACCATGTTTATTATATGTTTTTGGGCTTGCTGAATCTGAATATGACGTGCTGGGGATTTTTAGACCTCGGATTCAGATTGAGCGACCCCAAAAACATATAATAAACATAGTGTGACCCCCGGACTTGAGAAAATTAAATTTTATTATGTTTTACGTGGTTATGTTAGAACCCTGACGTGATGGGGGTTTTCAGACCTTGGATTCGGATTCAGCGACCCAAAAAACATATAGTCAACATGGTCTGACCTACGGGCCCGAAAAAAGTTTTTTTTTGTTTGGCTGTCTAAGTTATATCTTTTAGTTAAAGTGATTGAAAATTCAAGTATTTTATTGAAAATTCATCCTTCATTTACCTGTTTTCCAAGACACTCTACTTTTTATCTTTAAAACTCCACTCTGTTGTTAAAAATTCATCTATTTGTCTAGGAATTAATTTTTTCAACTAAAAATGTAACTATTCCGTTATTGTTTAAAAACTTATATGTTTAACTAGAAATTGATCTTTTCTAATTTAAACTTTATTCGGTAGAAAATTCTTGTATTTTGTTGAAAATTGGTCTTTTTGACAGAAGTAAAATCTTAATTGAAAATTTATTCTTATTTACTAAAAATGCAACGATTTCGTAGAAAATTAAACTATTTCGTTGAAAATTAACTTTTTTGTTGGAAATCCATATTTTTCGTTGAAAGTGAAACTATTTTGGTAAAAAATTTAACTATTTGGTTAAAAATTTGAATACTTTGTTGAAAATTCTTTTTTTTGTTTATCATAAATTAATTTTTTTATTTGAAAATAAAACTATTCCAGTTTTGGTTGACAGTTTATCCTTTATAAGTTGACAATTGAACATTTTGGTAGACAATTCATGTATTTTGTTGAAAATTGTTTTCTTTTTGACAGAAGTAAAATCTTCATTGAAAAATCATTATTTTTTGCTAAAAATGCAGCGATTTCGTAGAAAATTAAATTTTCGTTGAAAATTACCTTTTTTGTTGAAAATCCATATTTTTCGTTGAAAGTGAAACTATTTTGGTAAAAAATGTAATTATTTGGTTGAAAATTTGACTAATTTGTTGAAAATTCTTTTTTTTTGTTTGTTACAAATTAATTTTTTTAATTTGAAAATTAAACTATTCCATTTTTGGTTTACAGTTTATCCTCTATAAGTTGACAATTGAACATTTTGGTAGAAAATTCGTGTATTTTGTTGAAAATTGTTTTTTTTTTCGACAGATGTAAAATCTTCATTAAAAAATCATTCTTTTTAACTAATAATGCAACGGTTTCGTAAAAAATTAAACTTTCGTTGAAAATTACCTTTTTTGTTGGAAATCCATATTTTTCGTTGAAAGTGAAACTATTTTGGTAAAAAATGTAATTATTTGGTTGAAAATTTGACTAATTTGTTGAAAATTCTTTTTTTTTGTTTGTTAAAAATTAATTTTTTCAATTTGAAAATTAAACTATTCCATTTTTGGTTTACAGTTTATCCTTCAGAAGTTGACAATTGAACTTTTTGGTAGAAAATTCATGTATTTTGTAAAGCACTCGTCTAGGTGGTTGAATTCAAATGGTTGAAAATTCTTACATTTTATGTTGAAAATTAATTTTTTAGACTAACAATTTAACGTCTCCATTTTGGGTTGAAAAATTACCTTTTTTAGTTTAGAAGTCAACTATGTGGTTAAGGATTCAAATATTTGTTTTGGTTGTGGGTTTAAATATTTTGTTGAAAATTCCTTTTTTTTGTTTAGTTTAGAATCAAGTTCTTTAACTGAAAATTTTACTATACCATTTTTGGATAAAAACTTACCTTTTTTAGTTGAAAATATAACTTTTTGGTTGAACATTCATGAATTTTGTAAAAAAAATTTGTCTTTTGACAGAAAAGTAATCTTCTTCTTTGAAAATGCATCTTTTTAGGTAAAAAACTCAGCTATTTAGTTACAAATTCAACTATTTTCTTGAAAGTTTTATTCTTTCGTGAAAAAATTTAACTATTTTGTTGAAGTCATCTTTTTTGTTTAAAAAATTCATCTTTCTTCGTTGAAAATGACTTTTTTGGTGAAGATTCAACTTTTCTGGCTGAAAGTTTAACTGACTTCTAAAATATTCGTCTATTAGACTTGAAACTTCAAATATTTAGTTGAAAATGATATCGTTTTAGTTAGATTTTAATCTTCTTTTTTCGAAAATTCGCCAATTTGGTTGAAAATTCAACTTTTATGGTAGAAAAGTCTTCTTTCTTTTTTGAAAATTCATCATTCTTAGTGAAGAATTACCTTTTTTTGTTGATAATGCAATATATTTAGACTTAAATTTTCAGAAATTGAAAGCGCTGGATTTTGATTTCAATATGGTATATTTACATTAATTTAATTTAAAAATTATTTAATCCCTCATTTTCTTTAAAATCTAACCCTATTTCCCATTTTTTGAGTGCATTTTTGGCAACTAAACTCACTAGAAACGCGAAAAAACGAGATGGAGGGAAGAGTAAAAAACCCAAAATTAGTAATGTAGTTTATAGACGGCCCCTTATTGTCAAAGTAATATAACTCGATTTAACAATTTTAATAATGTAATTGGATCTTAAAACTGATTAGAAATAAATTCATTGTGCTTCTTATTTCATTTCCGTTAAGTGGGGTTCATTCATGAATACAAAAATAGCATCGATTGACTCCACAAACGCTGACTGAAGAGGATATTCTTCTTAGTCGACAGAAAGCAAAACTTCATGAATGAAATCTATCTTTCCTCTTGATGAAAAAATTCCAATCACAGTTTTTTTATTGGGGCTTAATAGAGTCCTAAGTACTCAATATAATTTAGATGGGACCTAACTCATAGCATTTATTTTCTATCGGGTTTAAAAAAATTAAGACTGCTCTGTAGTTCCAAAGCCACCAATTTCGAATTCTCTACTTTTTTTTTTTTAAATTGGAAACTTTTCAATCTTTATGCTTTCAATTATTTGGAAGATTACAAATTTATAAAGCTTCATAATTCCTATATCATGGTTTATTTCTCGTAAAATTTTCTTCTATCATCTGTTTGAAATAATGATTGTTTATCTAGCATCCTTTCAGTTCCATGTTCCTAACCTAAGCTTTTGATCTCCAGTTTTCCCGACATTTTGCTTATTTCATTTCCTTCTTCTGGTCTATTTCCTGAACATTTCTGATTTATGTTTTGACTACAGTGGCATAAATAAGTAACTTCAATATGATTCGATATGAGGATGAAACATGGAAAATGCACAACCAGCACATTCCTTATTTTTACCACACGAGCTCTAAATAATTTAGACTTCTGAATACACATTTCAAATTGAAAAAAGAAATCATTGGCAGTTGAATTAAAACTTAATTTTAGCGAGGAACACAATTCAAGGAAAGCTCCATCATCTGCAATCGTCTTTCATCCATTCTTTGTGGAATAGAATGGTTTTTCATTAAAGAATACGTTGACGGAGAATGTCTCCGAACTCGTCGTAATTCCTCGTTGAGACTTTCCTTCCTTGTTCCGTGATAAATAATTTTACGTTGCCAGCTAGCTTAAGGTTGATATACCAGGGCTTCTATGAGCTTGCCGACCGAACGAGTATGACGACGTGATCGGATTATAGCTCGCGGACACGCTTTTAACGCCGAGCGAATTTATATCGGCCTCTAGCCCTAGCACGGGCTTTATACAAATAATCAGGCGGGTCACTCAGAAAGATTATGTAACATACGGTTCTGTAAAGCACCATATGAACTCATGAATTCCACTTCGATAAGGCCTAATCCGACCTTAGCTCTTGCAGAACTAAGCCAAATGCACAATTTAATCTGGGGCTAGAAATAAAGGCCAATTTATGTCCCGAATTGTCAATAATCCATTTGATAAAATGGAAGCAATTTAACCATTTGGCAAACATGTCCAGTAAGTTTTTCTATTCAGGAAACATATCGGCAAGCTTAATGGAATTGTTGCATAATTCAGTTTATTTAGGTTTGGGATAGGGGGGACCACCCTACAGTAGATACTAGTCCCACAGTAGACAATCATTAATTTAAAATACTGA
Source organism: Andricus quercusramuli (assembly GCA_932178445.1). Taxonomy (NCBI): domain Eukaryota; kingdom Metazoa; phylum Arthropoda; class Insecta; order Hymenoptera; family Cynipidae; genus Andricus; species Andricus quercusramuli. Next base: position 224,646 of record CAKNXH010001886.1, on the reverse strand, counting down.
TTTGTGTAAAATAATTAATTTGATATAATTAATAGTTGAGCCGCGATACGTGTCATTATATTAAAATTAGAATTGATTATTTAATTTATATTTATGCTCGTAATAAATGATTACACAGGCCGACACAATTTAAACCCAAAGACCGGACTATGTGACCCTGAAGTATTTCGGTATTCTAAAACCGAATCTGTTATCCAAATTTTTCCTGTACGTCAGTTTTCTGAGATATCCTCACCTGAAAGTGCAAAAATGGCTATTTTTAGCCATATTTGAGGCTATATAATACGGTCGTACGTACGGTAGTACGGAGTACTACCTTTTTATCTTCCATTTCCATTCTTGATCATCTAAAACCGTTTTTTTTTCTCAGAGATATCACACATTAACCATTTCAGTTCTACAATACATTGTGGAACAATGCAAAGAGAAACTGAATGGTTAATGTGTAATATCTCGGAGAAAAAAAATCGGTTCGGGATGATCAGAAATGGAAATGGAAGATAAAAAGGTAGTACTCCGTACTACCGTACGTACGACCGTGATATATTGCCTCAAATATGGCTAAAAATAGCCATTTTTGCACTTTCAGGATAGGATATCTCAGAAGCCTGACGTATAGGAAAAATTTGGATAACGGATGCGATTTTAGAATACCAAAATCCTTACATAGTCCGGTCTTTGGGTACAAAAATGATGTCATTTTGGTCGGCCACTTTAAGAGACGGAAGAAGTTCCTGGTCAATTCCCGGTTCTTAAAAATATTTCCCGGTCATTGAAATTAAAAAGATTAAACTGTTAAAGCTGAAAATTTTTTCATTTGAAGTAATCAAAACTAAACTGCAAATTAAGGCAGATAAAATTGAAATCTTCTGAATTTTCAACAACCCAAGTTAAAGCTGAACAAATTTTTCATAGACAAACTTTTAATTTAATCGTTTAATAATAAACAAGTTATATAATGGAAACCTTCTGACTTCAATAGGTTTAATACTTAGAGATTAAAAAAATGTATTTCACAATGAAACCTTCAAAATGATAAAGTATCGATTTCACGAAAATATGGGAATAGATTCTCTTAAATACAATTAATATCTAGGTTCTGTTTTGAATTCAATATGAAATGCTCTGAATGTAAAAATAAATTATATTTTCAACAAAATAGTTGAATTTTCATGAAACACAGGCGAATTTTCTACCAAATAGTTCCATTTTGAACTAAATAGTTTATTTTCAACCGAAAACGATGACTTTTCTACCAAAAAACATAAATTTTCTATTCAAAGAGACGATTTTTCAATAAAACAGTTGAATTTTCGACCAAAAAAAGATGAGTACAAAAAATTGAATTTTTAACCAAACAGTTGAATTTTCAACCGACAAAGATGAATTATCAATGAAAAATGTATTTGTTTATACTTTATATTTCAACAATAACAAAGATGAATTGCGAACAAAAATGGTTGAATTTCTACCAAAAGAGATGAATTTTAAAACTAAAGACGAATTTTCAACCAAGAATGGAATCTTTTAATTTTCTGTACAAAATTAATTTTCAATAGAAAAATGAACAAAGTTTCAAAAAAACAGTCAGATAGTTGAATTTTCGAAAAAAAAAAATTGAGAAGACAGTTGAATTTTTAACAAAAAAGTTCATTTTCAACCAAAGAAGATCAATTTTCTACCATAAAAGGTGAATTTTAATCCAAACAGTCGAATCTTCTACTAAAATCTGAATTTTCAACCAAAAAGGCTGACTTTTGATCAAAATAGTTGAATTTTAAACACAATAATTAAATTTCCATCGAAGAAATACAAAATAGTTGTATTTTCTTATTAGGTTCCATTACTTCAGTTCATATTCAAGCGAAAAAACGACAAAAAGGGGAAAAAGAGAAAATTTCTTGAAAACAAGAGGGGAAAACGGTATTAAAAAAACGGAAAAAAGGATATAGAGGAAACAGTGTGCAGTCTATAATTAAAATTTAATTGATTGATTTTCCTTACTCAAGAAATATTTTTACAGATATTTTTTACCACTAAGGACGTTTAATTATTTGCATTGAAACTAACCATTATTTTATCAATTGTATGGGTTTTTATTGAAAATTACGCAAAATCCAAACTATTTTTAATCACAATACAGTATTTTGCGCAAAGTATTTTCTTCCTCCACACTATTAGAAATTTTCGGAAATTTCCGACACATTTAGGATACTAAAGTAACTGAAATTTACGAAATTAGGTTGCTGAAAACGAAATTCAGTAACTTTTATAATAAATTTCCTAAATTTTTATCAACATTCAGAAACGGTATCTGAAAATTAAAACTGTGCACTCCTCGTTTCTAAATCGCGCTCGAAGTTAACAAAGCAAGGCGGTTGCGGTCATGGGCGGCAAAGCACTGCAAAAGGTTATGTTGAATTATAACGATTCAGAAAACCTATTTTTTCGATATTGAATGATCTCTAGCGTGAAAAGGACTCAGAATTTTCACGAGAATAAGAAACTAAAAAAGTGTTGAAATCGCGAGTAGAGACAACGACCTAGAAGCTTGGTTGATGATCGAATTATCTTTGCAATAAAATAGTCACAAGATATCGTGATCATCTGCCTCGTAAATGAACTTCTAAAAAGGTACATCAGGACCGCAAGTGACTATAGCAGCAGCTGCGTTAATTAATCATTAATCCAGGTTTCAATTGAATGGTGAGTCCGCTGTTTGCGTCAAATGACGCCCTCTTGTCTATAGATAGGTTATATCTGCAATTTTGAGTCGTTCCGTTGGTACATTGATTTTAATATAAATTTGTAGTATATATTTTTCTTAACAATATAAATTATAGTAAGACTACATGTAAGCTAAGTTTTTATGTAAATTATTTTTTATATAATATACTCAATGAATCAAATGTGTTTATATTGACTTCACAATAACTGAAAATTAATAAATTGTAACATATTTTCTGAAACATGTAACTAAAGCTTTATGCAATAACGTTGCTGAAATTTCTCTTCCTGTTGAGCAAAATGTAGAAACGGTTTCTGCATAAAGCTTTAGTGATGCGTCTCTGAAAATTCCTTTAGAAATTTCTAACAGTGCAGGTAATATGTCGCATAACGTAAAAAATAATAATTAGAGAGGTATATAACCTGAATGCAGAAGAATGTGAAGATAAAATACAAATAAAGAAGTCTATGCAAATTTATTCAGGAAAGTTTAGCTCCAGAATGTTTAGCTCTCGAATAAGAATGTAGTCGTGGATGCCATGTCGATGACGTTCACTACTTTGTCCATTGGCTATAGTTCTCAGTGTGTTGCTACACTTGAAGTATAAAGTACTCGTATGCAAAAATATGTAGATCTCTTTACACCTCTACTATGACGAAACTAGTGGAACTGACATGACAGGGTCAAGAACATTCATCCTCTTAATCCCATCTCACGTGGTCTCAGTCCACTTGTTTCTCCGATGCTCCTGATTAACATAACAGTTAAGACTCATTAGTCTATGTCGATAAAGTAAGGTTTCATGTAGTTTCCGGAATGCGACTCTCATCAAGCGATATGCATGTTCTTGCACTTCAAAAAATTAAAGCAACAAGGAAAGTAGAATGTACTGTGTCAAATTTTCATTATAGTAATTTATAGAGAAGGTTGGATTGATATTATCAGCCAGAGACTTAAAAATATGTTAGAAGCTTATCTTTCAAATTCAAGTGCTTTTAAACTTCAAAGGGCCGAAGAATTATTCCAACGCAGGAGACATTGAGATGTTACGTCTTCTAGTTTGGTAACCGTCTAAAGTTGAAGATCTGAATGAAATACTCAATTTGAGATTAAATATTTCACAGCCCGAAATGCTCTCAAAACAGGGGAAGTAGGGTGATTTTTCAGGAAAATAAGGGAATAAGTTCTTGTTAATAAAATTAATGTAGATACCATATTCAACTCAAAATGAAACGTTTAAGGTTCCTTAGATTTAACGTCGAATATATTGCATTTTCAACAAAACAGTTGAATTTTCAATCCAAAAAGATGTTCTAGAAATCAGTAGACTTTTAGCCCCGAAAAGATGAATTTAAACAAGAAAGTCAGATTACAACCAAATAATTGAATTTTAAGTTTGAAAAATCAATTTTTAACCAAACAGTTGCATTTACAACCACATATTTGAACTTTCAAGCCCAAAATATGAATTTCTCAAAAGACAGTTGAATTTTCAACAAGAAAGTTAATTTTCAGTAAAAAAGGACGAATTTTAAACAAAAAATGTCAAATTTTCGGCCAAAAAGGATGACCCTAACAAACAACTTAAATTGTCAACAAAATAATTAAATTATGAAGAAAATTAGTTGAATTGATAACCAAATACTTGAATTTTAGACCTTCAAAGATGAATTTTCAAACAAAAAAGATTAAAATTTAATCAAAAACAGCATTTACAATAAATAGCTGAATTTTCAAGAAATAAGTTCATTTTCTACCAAGATAGTTGCGTTTTCAAAAAAATAATTAAATTTTTAACAAAATAGTCGAATTTTTAGCCAAACAGCTGAATTTGTAGCCTACAAATATAAAAATTCAAGCATTTTAAAACAAAAAGATTAAAATTTTACCGAAAACAGTTGCATTTTCAACCAAATATTTCAACTTTCAAGCCCAAAAAAAAAGAATTTCTCAAAAGACTGTTGAATTTTCAACAAGAAAGTTAATTTTTAATAAAAAAGGACGAATTTTAAACAAAAAATGTTAAATTTTCGACCAAAAAGGATGACCCTAACAAACTAATTAAATTTTCAACAAAATAATTAAATTATGAAGAAAATTAGTTTGAATTTTTAGACAAATACCTGAATTTTATACCTACAAAGATGAATTTTCAAACAAAACAGATTAACATTTAATCAAAAACAGCATTTTCAAGAGCTGAATTTTCAAGAAATAAGTTCATTTTCTACGAAGACAGTTGAATTTCCAACAAAATAATTAAATTTTCGACAAAATAGTTGAATTTTTAGCCAAATAGCTGAATTTTCAGCCTAGAAATATGAAAGTTGAACAATTTAACAACAAAAAGATTAAAATTAAACCAAAAAGAGTTACACTTTCATCCAATCTAGATGAATTTTCAACCAAGAAAGATGACTCTCCTACCAAAAGAGATGACTTTTCTACCAATAAAGATGAGTTTCTGTCGAAAAAGACGAAGGTGCAACAGAACAGTTGTATTTTCATCACAAAGATGAGAATTTTTAAGCAAATGGAAATGATCGAACTTTCAAACAAAAATGATTAAAATTCAACCAAATCAGTTGAATTGTCAAAAGAAAAGGTTTTTTTTTCATTCTAAAAAGATGAATTTGCAACGTACAAGTATGACTTTTCTACCAAAAAGTTGATTTTTCTATTCAAAAAACAACTGTTCAAAACAGTTGAATTTTCGATCGAAAAATATGAATTCTCAAGGAAAAACGTAATAGTTAATATTTCAACGAAGAAACATTTTAATTAAATGAAAAACAGTTAGGTTCAACCAAAAAAGAAGAATTTTCAACGAAATAGTCGAATCTCGAACCAAAAAAGATTAATTTTTGACCAAAAAGTTGCATTTTGAAATAAAAAGGTTACATTTGTACCAAAATAGTTGAGTTTCAACCCCAAACAACTAAATTTTTAACAAAAAATTAAAGGTTCGACCAAAAAAGATAACTTCTTAACATAATAGGTGATTTTTCAATAAGTGAATTAAATCTTCAACCAAATAGTAGAATTTTTAACCAAACGAGATTAATTCTGAACAAAAGATATCAGATTAGACTTTTCCACCAAAATAAATAACGTTTTAACCAAAAATAGTTGGATTTTTTTATTGGGTTCTACCAATTCAGTTCGCATTTAAGCAGGAATCGAGAAAAAGGGGAAGTTTTTTGAACACAAAGGCAAAAGTGGAATTAGTTTTTCGGGACATATGAGCGTAAATTTCAAATTTCGAAAATGCATTTTATAGGCTCAAGCTAATTGTTTTGACCCAACTCATGTCTCTGTAGAAGATTATGATCTCGATTTAAAAGTGGGTCAAAATTAATGTTTGGTATTTTTTAAAAGTTATTACTTCTTTTTGGCTGATCTTATTACGATTTGATAGAGCTAAATAATAATTTGATAGTACTTTATTGTTTTTTTTGTAAATAAAAAAATCTGCCCGCTTCGCGGGCACATTCTCATTGCGCGCTTCGCGCGCGGCTCGCTTCGCTCGCAAGTTTGAGCGCGCCTAGGGCGCGCGACTGTTGGATCTCGCGCTTCGCGCTCGATCATATATTTATCTCGCGCTTCGCGCTCGATTATGTATTCACCTCGCGCTACGCGCTCGGGCGTGTTCACATCGCGCTTTACGCTCGATTCCTCTAGGTCTTTGAACTTCGTGTTCGACTTCGATGAAAAGAAAAAGTTTATTTCTAAATATTAGAAAATTATCAAAACCTCTACATATGAAGTGATTGTTAAATTTGTTTTTATTTTAGACTGAAAAGGAAATTTATTTACTCAAGGTTCTATCGACCTTAAGGAACACATTCTCATCCAGATACTCGCGCTTCGCGCTCGATATTTGATTTCAAATTCATTTGAACCTTGCGTTCCAAGCTCGGTTCTGTGCACCGTATAATAGAAACAAAAAAGTTTGAGCGCACTTACGGCGCGCGATTTGGGCGTCGCGCTTCGCGATTTGTATTTGATTTCAAATCAAGAATAATTATATAAATTAAGCGACAAATTTTATTAGTTAAAATGTTATTTTAGATTTTCCGTTTTTCAAAATAGTTATTTTTTTCATTTTGAATATATTCTTACAACGAAAATGGATTTTTCCAAAGTTTTCCAAAAATTTGATTTCTTTTACTGTCAATGTTATTTTCACGAATAAAATAAAAACTACGCCTCCTATCGAAACATGATGAATAACAAATTTGTACCTCTTCTTTGAATGAACAAATGTTGTCTTCGTCATGTTTTTCGTAGCTTGTGTTATTCGTCTAAAAATTTATTTTTTCTATTTTCAATGCTGTTTTTTATGAATAAAACAAAAACTACGCGTCATATCAAAAAGTGAATAATAACAAATTTGTAGATCTTTTTTAGGTGCATAATTTTGGTCCAGTCATCTTTTGTCGTATCTTGCATAGTTTCACAGCAAAATGGAATTTTTGATTTCTCATTATTTTGTTGTGCGATCAGAATTTAAATTTTTGATTTTTTGAAAAATTCAAAAAGTTATTATGAAAATATTGTAAGGTGTTCAAAAATCAACGTTTTTCTTCTCTTGACTTTTTTTCATAACGTGCGTTTTTCGGCTTAAAATGTTCATTTTCGTTTGTTTTTTGGAATTTTGAAAATGCTATAACTCTGGTAATTTTTTTTTTATCTGAAAAAGTCATTAAGATATTTTTTTCCTCTTTTTGCTTACTACTAACAACCGTCCATAGAATTTCCAAATCTTCAAAAAAAGTGTTCTCAAAAATTTTCAAAATGTGCTCACTTTTTGAATTTTCATCCGAAATAGCTGGTTGACGAACTTGTTCTTTCTTTTTAGGCCCTAAAAAAGTGTGCCAAAGCACAACCCAATCTGATTATTTTTTCGAAAGTTATCGTGCCTACAGACAGACAGACAGACAGACAGACAGACAGACAGACTGACAGACACCTTGGTAAAAACCTTTTTTTCTGGCTCAGGGGGTCTCAAAACGTGGAGATTTGATGAAAACCGACCAAGTCAAATTTTACATAAAACCAATACCTTCTCATTAGAATGAGAATGTAAAAATTAAAAAGTTATGCAATTCTTTCTGAGTCAAAATTGGTGTTTTTTAGAAAGCACCGTACCTTTGACAAGAGTTTTTCTCGGAAAAACTTCTTTCGGAAAAGCTTCTTTCACGGTTCGATAGAGATAAAAGTAATAACTCGATCGAACTTTTTTATTAAAAAAAAAAAAAATTAAGTGCATTTATGTACTTTGAAAAAGGGAGGAAAAGAGGAATAGGGGAAAGAGCGTGAAGTCTGAGATTGATTTAGAAGGCACTGGAATGATTTATTTCCATTTCTCAGTGCGGAAGATATCTATCCCAAAAATAACGTAACTAAAAGTCTTTCCGTGTTCGAGTAGAAGAATTTTGTAGAGGAAGGTAAAGGAAGGAAGGAAGGAATGAGCGAGCGTCGAACTATGAAAGTGGAACAGTGGGTGTCCGATATGCAAACAGGTGGGTAGCTACAATAGTGGCAAGCAATGAAAACCCGCGTGGTCATGCGGATTATCAGAATGCAGATAGATAGCACGCGCGAAACGTAGGAAGGGCGATGCCCAAGTCGCGCCAACGCTTGATTGCCAATAACAGAAAGGCGATCGAAAATAATAGACTTATCGCTTCAATAAATCAGCGATAAAACCCTTGGGATTCCTCCACACTCTGCCTCGTCTCCTCCAGTATGCACCTTCTTTCCCACAGTTTATTGTCTTCGCAAACTTGAATGGACGAGGCGTCCACGGCACGGGGCGATCGTCCACGGCACGGCGCGATCATCCACGGCACGGCGTGCTGTACACGCGGAAAGTGCAACGCTCAAGAGAAGATATATTTGTCAGCGAAAAGAAGTAACTTTCCTCACCAGTTTTTCGTCAAGTACGGTCAAATATCCCATAAAGAAATAACTTATTATACAATAAATCATATTGAACAGGGTTCCTACAAAATCCCAATTTCGAAGTTCCCTGACCTTACCTGACCAATTTTTCCATTTTCCGCGACTGTTATAAATTTTTCTTGCAGGTGTAAAAACAAACTTCTAGTTTACACCTAGGACCTAGGACTTAGGAGATCAATGAAGAAAAAAATGTCATCTAGAGTGTTGAATTTTCAAACCAAAAATACCCAGAAAAAACTAGAATTCCAATTGAAACCAATTTTTGGTTCTAAAGGAGCTGCAACAAAAAGGGACCTCTCTTGCTGAAAAGGTACCCAAAATGATTAATGGTTTCTAAATGAACACAAAAGTGTGGATTCAAATGGTTCTAATAGAGCCTTTTTGTAACTTCTGCCTTGACTCACTTCAAAGATTGTACAAGTTAATGATGCACATTTGGCTTTATAAATCGAATTAAATAATATTGTACTGGAAAAGATTTAATAAAGAAACTAAAATCATAGACATTCGACATTCTTGAAAGGAAGATATCGCATATGAAATGTGACAGTTTTTAAGGTTGTGTTGAAAATCCAAAGTTTTCCACTGCGCATGCACAAGAAGCGCGGGACTATTTAAATGATAAACAAAAAATACAGTTGCGATATTAGGTTAATATTACATTTTTTCAAGAATCTAGGTATTTCTATAATTCAATTTAATTTCTTTTGAAGTAGAATAAAAAAAGTTTGTTAATATTTATCTGTATGACTATTCATAGTATTTATTGATTTCAATTACAACATTACAGAACACTCCGTTTTTTTTTGTCTATGCATTTTTGGAAAAAATATTCATTTCCAACAAAATTGTCGAATTTTAAAGCCAAAAAAAAATAATAGAATAAAATAGAATTTATTACTTACATGTAAACCTTTTCTTAGGTTTCTACATTAGTAATCACATCCTAAAAACACTACAGTTAAATTAAATGATAGTCTACTATCTACTAATGATACTGGTCTTTCCTAGAAACAAACAACAAATTTTTCTACAAAAAAAAGTTGACTTTTGAACACAAAAATATGAATTTTCAACACAAAGAAGTCGATTTTTCAACAAAATAAATTAACTTTCAACTAAAAATGATAAATTTTCAAGCAAAAATGGAATAGTTCTATTTTCAGTTTAAAGGATTAATTTTTAACCAAAAAGATGAACGCTCTACGAAAGTAGACCAATTTTCAACAAAATACATGAATTTTCAACTCAAAAATATCAATTTTCAACTAAAAATATAATAGTTGAATTATTATATTTTCAACTCAAAATATAATAATTGAATTATTAGTATAAAAAATCAATCTTCAGCAACAAAAAAACTCATTTTCAACAAGATAATTAAATTTTCAACCAAAAAATGTATTTTCCACCAAAGATAAGTTTTAAGTAATGATATTACTTTTCCACAACAAAATTCGAATTTTCATCAAAATACATTAAATATCAACCAAATAGTTGATTTTTCAACTCAAAAAGATCAATTTTCAACTCAAAATATAATAGTTGAATTGTTAGTTACAAAAAAATAAATCTTCAGCAACAAAAAAACGAATTTTCAACAAAATAATTAAATTTTCAACCAAAAAATGTATTTTCCACCAAAAAGATGAGTTTCAAGTAATGATATTACTTTTCCACACAAAAATTTGAATTTTCAACGGAAAATATTCAATTTCAAACGAATAGTTGATTTTTCAACTAATAAGATAACATTTCAATTTAAAGTAGAATAGTAAAATCTTCAGTCAAAGAAATTAATTTTGAACCGAATAAACTGAATTTTCAATAAAATAGTTGAATTTTCAACCGAATAGTGGAATTTTTAATGAAAAAAAATAAATTTTCAACAAATAAGTGAATTAAATTAAATTCAAATTTTTAGATGAAAAAAATTATTTTCAATATAACACGATGGATTTACTCAAAAAGATAAATTTTCAAGGGGAACAGTTAAATTGTCAGTTAAAAAAATTAATTTACAATTTAAAAAAAACGAATTTTCGACGAAATAGTTGATTTTTCAACAAAAGAAATGAATTTTCAAACAAAAGAGTAAGTTTTCAAACAAGAAGAATCATTTTCGACAAAAAAAGGTGAATTCTTAACAAAATACATGTTTAAACAAATAGCTGATTTTTAAAAAAGATGGATTTTCAACATAAATTTCCAACCAAAAATGGAATAATTATATTTTCACTTGAAAACATTATTTTTAATCCTAGGTCCTGAGGCAACGAATTTTAACAAAATACATCAATTTTTAAGTAAAAAGGTAAATTTTCAACTAAAGAAGATCAAGTTTTAACCAAATACAGAATAATTGAATTTTCAGTTGGAAAAATTTATTTACAATCAGAGGAAAAAATAATTTTTAACCAGAGATGAGTTTTCAACTAAAATTATGAATCTTCAACAAAAAAATTATTTGTTCACAAAGTGGTTAACGCTCAACCAAGTAATTTAATTTTTGAAGAAAAAATAATAATTTACAGCCAAACTGTTTCATTTTTATAGAAAAATATCAAATTTCTACGATAAGAGATGAATTTTTAAACCAAAAAGATGAAGTTTCAACAAAAGAGTGAAAATTTCAACCAAAAAATGAATTTTTAACAAATTTGTTGAATTTTCAATGAAATAATAAAATTTTCATTAAGGTTTTACATTTGTTCAACCTGAATCTTTCAGGTTATCCCTGACATTCCCTAACAACTTTTAAATTCACTAACATTCCACAATTCTCTGACCTGTAACAACCCTGTTCAAATGATCAGAGCGGTTGGTGTTATTTTACAATTCCACTTAAGCAAGTTCATAAATGAAGCAATAATAATCAGTATTCGATAAATCTAATATCTCATTTTCTTCAGAGCTCCCGTGTAATAATTTATAGTTCGAAAATCCGCGAAGCTGATAAAAAATATTCGACTGGATTTAATCGCAGATTAATTGTGCGAGTAGCGTTTATGTCGGTCATTACTTGCATGTGTACAACATGAGCGATACAATTGCTCCGGTCCGAGGTAAATTAAGGAACCTCGCGAACCGCAAGATTTATGCGATACATAAGTGACAACGACTTGGCGAAGAGAAACCGTGCGGTAATATCGCAAATAACTTTGTCCGAGACTAACAGTTTATCTCAACTCATTCCCGATTAGTCAAACGATAATGTTACATTTCACGAGAAACACTGAATACTATCTCACATTGCATTTTAATTATTCCTTTTACAAGACACTAAGAAATATGTACCAAGGGAGAAACAGGGCGTGTTATATCTCCACTTTCGGTTGCTTGATTCTTATTATAATCAATATTTTATATCTCTATCAGGGGGATAGTTTTTTCCATAAGAAAGAAAAAATAATGAAAAAAATTTAGTTTAAAGAAAAATGAAGAAATTAAGCTATGACAAGAAATTGGTCTTCAGTAGAAAGGAAGCTTGACGTCTACGTAACGGTATGTCAAGCGGCGGTCATGCCCATGTCGATGACATAACATTACCGCCAGCATAATCGCCTACATATTTTAGGCTGCAGCCACATTGACACCCTACTGTGCCAGATGGTTTCATGGAGGATGTAATTTATAGACACCATACGTGGGGATTCCAAATAGGTAGGTGTTGCTTTGTAACTTCATCGCTAGCTTTCACTACCTCATTACTCTCTTTGAACTTCGAAAGCAACCCTAAAAATAGTTTAAATTTTAAACGAGATTGGCAAACAGTAGAAGAACTAGGAAAAATGGATTTTATGTAAGGCATGTATGATTTAGGCGTTTTATCAGCGCTTTTTCAATTCTCGAAGTAGCCATTTAGATAATAGGAGGGCCGAGAGCGAATGCGCGTGCGCGCAGTTCAAAAATGGGTCTATAATGTTCCAAGGATTATTATGTGCTCATAATCGTACTGCGCTCATGCGCTCTCGCACCCAGCCTCAAATTTCAAATCTGATAAACTTATAATTTCAAATATTATTGCTAGTAATAGTAATAACAATACAGGGTAACCGCAAAACTTAATTTTCAAAATTTCCTCACATTTTTAACATAGAATTTTTTTACCATCAGAATAAATTAACTTCAGATTAAATTTAAAAATTTCAAATTTAACTTCAATCGAGAAAGATGACTTACCCACCATTAAAGATGAATTTTCAATGCAAAAGGACGAATTTTTAACAAAACAGTTGAATTTTCGACCAAAAAGACGGTTTTTCAACAAAATAGTTAAATTTTCAATAAAATAGTTGAATTTTTAACCAAATAGTCGAATTTTCAAACAAAAAGATTGAACTTCAACCCAAAACAGTTGCATTTTCAACCACAAGAATTAATTTTTAACCAAATAATTGAATTCAAACCAAATATTTAAAATTTTTACCAAATTTTTGAAGTTTCAACCCACTGGTCTATTTTTTTAATAAAAAAAAGTTTGACCTTCAACCAAAAACAATTCTTTTAACCAAATGAAAACGAAAAACTTAAAAATTCCTTAAAAAATGAATTGTCAACAACAAAAAAAAAGAATTTTTAGCAAAACAGTCCAATTTTCCACCAAAGATAAGAATTTTCTACTGACGAATTTTCCGACTAAAAATATAAATTTTTAACCAAAATTAGATTAATTTTCCACTAAAAAAGACAAAATTTCCAAACAAAATTACATTTTCAGTGGAAAAAGTTATTTTTAAACAAATAAGAAACGAATTTTCAACTATATAGTTCAATTTTCAACCAAAGAGATGAACCTTCAACCAAAAACTTTTGCCCAAGAAGTTAAATTTTCAATTAAAAAAAAATATATATGTACAGCAAATAGTTAAACTTTAACCAATGAGATGAATTTTTAACTAAAATTATGAATTGTCAACTGGAATAGTTAAATTTTCAGTTAAAAAAATTAATCTTCAACAGAAAAAAACGAATTCTCAAACGAAGGGATGAATTCGCAATTAATGTGATAAATCTTCACAAAAAAGAATAATTTCTTAACAAAGATCTTCAACTTACAAACAAAGAAGTTAAATTTTCAACAAAAAATGATGAATTTTCCACGAATAATGTAATAGAAGATATTCCAACTAAAAAGATTTTAATTTCAAATCAAAAACAGATGAATTTCGTCGTGAAAAAACGAATTTTCAACAAAATAGTCCAAATTTCCAGCAAAGAAAAGAATTTTCTGAAAAGATCAAATTTTAACCAAACACAGATTAATTTTCCACTGAAAAAGATAAATTTTCAACCAAAAATAACATCTTCAGTGAAACAGGTTATTTTGAAGCAAAAAAAAACTAATTTTCAACAATATAGTTCAATTTTCAACCAAGAAAATGAACCTCCAACCAAAAACTTTTGCCCAAGCAGTTAAATTTTAAATAAAAAAAAAATTTTCAGCAAATAGTTCAATTTTAAACAATGATATGAATTTTCAACTAAAATTATGAATCTTCAACTGGAATAGTTAAGTTTTCAGTTAGAAAATTAATCTTCAACCAAAAAAAAAAGAATTTTCAAACAAAGGGATGAATTTACAATTAACATGATGAATCTTCACACACAAAAAAAAGATTTTTTAACAAAGATCTTCAACTTTCAAAGAAAAAAGTTAAATTTTTAACCAGAAAAGATGAATTTTCTACGAATAATGTAATAGTAGATATTTCAACCAAAAAAGATTTCAATTTTAAATCAAAAACAGATTAATTTCGCAAAAAAACGGATTTTCAACAAAATAGTTAAATCTTCAACCAAAAAAGATTAATTTGCAACCAAACAGTTGCATTTTTATCCAAAAACGACAAAATTTTTACTAAAACAGATGAATTTTGAAAACAACAAGACGAGTTTAAAAAAAATAGTTGAATTTTTAACCCCGACCAATTTCAGTTGAATTTTTATTATCAAAGTGTGAATTTTCAACAAAAAAAAGTTCAATTTTCAGCGAAGAAAGAAAAGCAGCTGCGGAAAAAGAAATAGAAACACAAGGCAAATAAATTACTAAAAAAATTATGGAATAAGAATATACTATCAGGGTGGCCACAAAAATTAATTTTCAAAATTCCTAATTTATACCTAACCAATTAATATTAAAGATTTTTTTAAAACCCCCTGAATTTTCTCTGGTTTCTAAGCTTTTCCTTGACCCTCGGCCACCCTGAAATAATAATAATAATCTATCTAATTCTGCAATAAAATAATCTGTATTGTAAGAAAGAATTTTTTAAATTCTGTTTTTCGTTTTCAAAAGCATTCTGTTCCATATGAAAGACCTTTCAAACGAGTAAAATTCGGTAAGAATTTGATAGCACGTAGCACACTTTTTTGTTGTGAATCATTTTATCTTAATTTGTATCATATTGTCGGGATCTGCTATCCTTTTATGGTTCATTAACTTTTTTTACACTTTTTTTACGATGCTCCTTTACAGAAACATTTTCAAATAAGTGTCGGGAGTAAATATCCATTCGTCAACCCTCACCAACGAAAAAGCACAAAGGACTCCTAATACCAGGTATTGTACCTCCAGATAAAGATCAGTGTCCACACAATTTTGGCCCGTGTTAGGGTCAAGGAGGGAGACTCAATAGTCCGGGAACAGCTTAACGAGATGTCATTGTATCTAAGCCGCAAATCCGCCACACAACGATTCCCTTCCCTACTTGTAAATTCACACATCATTAACTGTCATCGATTACAAAGAGCATGAAAAGTCAAACGGAAACGGGAAAAAGGAAAATGAAGATGATGTGTCTCTGAAGATGATGTGTCTCTGAAGAGTCTCTGAATATTTATAAAGAATAAAAAATATTCGGGTCAAGTAAACATAACTTTTTAGGAATTTGAAAAAAATTCATTTCAGAGGAATATGGTTAGAAGGCACATGTGAACTGGATTCCTCCCCGAAACAGATATCAGTTAACATGGTGATTACTCAATTTTTTGTTTAGTTTCCAAACCATTCCATGGACGCTAACAACGAGTGTAGTGGGTTTCCATCATGTGGCGCAATATCCAACGAAAACAGTAACGTTTGTTTATACACCACTTCAGTAAGAGCGAACATCTAACCTAGTTAGCTTCTGTTCACATATTTTAATTACAGCAAAATATGCTCCAGAGACTTTTATAAAACACCTTTCTTAACAATTTCAAACACAAGTGCAGAGACACATTAAGGGTGATAAAAAAATGATTAATTTCCTTGTGAGTAACTCAGTCATCTTCATAAATAAGATAACATTCATTTACTCTGGCAATCTATTATTTTGTGCTAATATTTTCTTTTAGCATTTAATATGTCTATTTCTCCGTTTATTATTTTTCGTTATAGTGTTACATGGCACCATAAATACACACGGCACCAGAAATTTCTTATTTGGCTGTGTCTAGTTTAGTTGTCGCGAAAAATTGGCGGAACTGGAAAAAGGGGTTGGATTAGTCGACCCGACATTTCGTGATGACTAGACACTTCTTTCTTATTTATCTCGTTTCATAGGTTTGTTTTTATAATTTATCATGTTGCTCAGAAATTAATGTGGAAAACCAACTTGCTGCGGCCGCTTCTAGTGAAATAGTTTGTGGTAATTTTTACGATTTACTTAGCATTCCTCTAGCTTCCATTAAGTTATGTTGCAATAGGGCATGATGTGTTCAACGACGCGTTAAAATCATTTTTATATGGTTATTCCAACTCCGGCTCTGCACAGATTTTTATCGTCTCGCTGACGCGCTAGTGCCGGAAACGCTATTTGCTCTAATATATCATAAGCGTTAAGCGTGCTGATAAGCACGCGTGAAGAGCATCGGATTAGAAAACTAATTCATAATTTGTTTCATCTTTTAGAAATTTATATTGCAATTTAATCTTTTAACTTGCAAAGGGCAAACGTTTGCATATACATTTACAGTTGGAAAAATTCGAAGATTAAATTATCTCAGTTCGATTAAAAATATCCGAATTTTAATGCCGAAGTTTGGTGGAAAATATTGTTGATTTTAGGACTGCCACTGACTAATGCACTGGAAAAAAGCAACTAATTTAAGCTAATAAGTTACTAAAAGTTACTACTGCTCGCAAAAAAAGAGGCTGTAATGTCAATACAAAGACTTATCTACTCAAAAATTTAGATTTCATTCCAAATTTAATTGATTGACTTTAATTTACAAGATTAGATGAAATTCTACCGCTGAATTCGGGGGTGAAAACCAAGGTCACAATTGTTAGAATAAATTTTACGAGCAATGTTCAGACAAACCGTAATTTGTTTTTTTATAAGCTATAAACCTTTGACACTTACTGTCACATTTATATTTTGATGCTTTACAACTGGAACTAAGAAAAGAGAAAATTATAAATTAATATAATGTATATTTTAATCTGGAATTCAATATGAAACGCTTTAATTTTCCAACCTTTTAAATAAAAATATTACAATTTTCAACAAAAGAGATTATTTTGTAACCGTATACTTGAATTTTCTACTAAGATGACAAAGTCAAAGACAAAATTTCCAACAAATTAGTTAAATTTTTCAAGCAAAGAGATGATTTTATAACAAAAATTATGAATCTTCAACTAGAAAAATTAGTTTTTATAAAAAGCAGTTCAACTTCCAACCAAGCAGTTGAATTATCAATCAAAATAGACGAATTCTCGACGAAAAACGTGACAGTCAATATTTCAACTAAAAATGACAAATATTGAGCAAAATAATTGAATTCTAAACCAAAAAGAGAAGTAATTTTTACCGAACAAATGCATTTTTAACCAAAAACGTTAATTTTCAACCAAATAGTTGAATTTTCAACCGAAAAGATGTATTTTTAATCAAGAATTGAATAGTTAAATTTTCAGCAAAACAATTGATTCTCAACAGAATAAACTAAATTCAAAAAAAGAGTTAAATTTTTCAACCAAAGAGATGAATTTCCAACTAAAATGATGAATCTTCAACAACAAAAAAGTCATTTTCAATAAAAATGGGTGAATCCTCAACCAAAACACATTAATTTTCTACCAAAGCAGATAAATTTTCATCAAAAGAGTTGAGTTTTTCTTAGGTTAAAAAATCGAATGTTTTTGAAAATCTTCAACTTTTTATTTCAAAAAGAAGAATTTTCAACAAAAAATATAATTTTCAACCAAAGAATGACATTTTAAATAAAAAAAAAGATGAATTTTCTATCAAAAGAGATGAATTTTTTTTTAAAAGTCAAGTCTTTAAGCTAAAGAGTTTAATGTTTTAGAGAGAAACTTGACTTTTTATCCCGAAAAGATAAATTTTCAATAAAAAATTGAATTTTCAACCAAGAAAGATTTCAACCAAATAGTTGCACTTACAAGCAAAAGAGACAAATTTTCAATTGAAACGTGGAATTTTGAACCAAATAGTTGAATTTTCAATTAAATGGTCGAAATTTAAAGAAAAATATTGAACTGCAATCAACAACAGTTGAATTTTCAAGTCAAACAATTGATTTTCAACAAA
>CAKNXH010001886.1:179546-200243 GCA_932178445.1 Andricus quercusramuli | reverse complement strand
ATAGCGATCTATATGTAATAACCAACTTGCATCTCCACACTCCATACGGTCTTTGTACTCGCTCAAAGAAGGCACTGCTCGTGATTAAGAGTGAAAGTAATATTCCCCGCGCGAAACCGACCGCGACCATCCGACAACTTGCTGATCCTGTCAAGACGACAATTATGCGTGCAACGAGCTCTGACATTTGACACCAATCACTACAAAATCTATCTTCCTATTCAACATTCTTTCTAATTTTATCTATAAAGGTAGTACAAGTGCAAAACTAACCTTCACGGTTTC
Source organism: Andricus quercusramuli (assembly GCA_932178445.1). NCBI lineage: Eukaryota > Metazoa > Arthropoda > Insecta > Hymenoptera > Cynipidae > Andricus > Andricus quercusramuli. The sequence continues at coordinate 199,958 of CAKNXH010001886.1, read as the reverse complement.
ATTATTATCAAACAGTAGAATTCAGAGGTTTTTATTGTTAAATTTCGTAGAAAATGCTGATGTTTGATGTTGGCTTCAGGGTCAGGTGAATTGAAAACAATGAAATTCCTTCCCGTGTAGAAAATTATCGGGTCAGACATATATCCTGTTAGGGCCTCGATTAGGGCATTTTCTGGACTCTAGAGTCTCGAGACCATCTAAACTAGAAGGCCTTTTCGGGCCCTAATCAGGTGCTGGCTAGCCCCTCACGACCAAACTTTTTTCTGTGTCTGAATTAAATATTCTTTGCACATTCACAAAAAAAAAACTACAAAAAGTGAAAATTAAAATATTTTCATCATCATGTAGTCAGCCTATTCCCTATTCCCTATTGGGACCCTAATCGAGTAGGGGAAAGTGTGGTATGGTGTCAGTGCGGGGCATGGCGACTCTTGTAAACAATGCTGGTGTTTGTTCATTTTCATATTAATTTTTTCACATAACATAGCTTCCTTTGGTACTCGAGGAAGCTATTTTATGTAAAAAAAAGTTAATATTAAACTGTAGAAACACGAGCATTATTAGTCAGAGTCACCGTGCCCCACAGTGACACCATACCCCACTTTACCCCACTGGCTAACTCGACATAACAACAAAATTTTTAAGTATCTCGACCAAAATGTTGTTTTTACATTTCCAAAAATAGCCAGATTGTTATAAAAGTGTCAAAAATGAACCATAAAAAATGGATTTTTTGCGCATATTTTAATCAGTCAGCCACATAATTATATTTGATGAAAAACATTTCCTCTTGAGTTTGCCTACAGAAATTGTCATTTTGACAATTATTATTTTATTATCGAGTTTCAAGGTGAAATATTTCATGGAGAGTTTATCAAGAAGTACAAGCCTTTTTGTTCCAAATAAGATCAAATTAAAAACATTATCTATAAAACTAGTGAAATAAATATTTTTAATAGTCGTAAGAAATAGTAACAATATAAATATGTAAATGCAAAAAACACGATTTCGAAAATTTGGAGGACCGAAATAAAAATTAAAAAAATTAATTTTAACGAAATCAAATTAAGTAATAATTAGCATTAGAATCAAGCAATAGCAGAACGAGAATTAATGAGAATTCATTCTAACAAACTGAATTAATCTCTCTCACCTATTCTTTTGCAATAAAAAGTAAATTTGAGAGGGAATTCAATCCAAATAAATTTCATTACATAATTTTTAGAAAATCAAAAGTAATTTTTAGTAAATTCAAATGAGTTCTAGCGAATTCTCACAAATCCAAGGATAAATATATGTCTTTCCTATTCTTGCAATAAAGTATACAAATTTTACGAGAATCTAGTAAATTCTGAGAATGTTGCCTACATTTTAGGACATTAGGGTATCACAATAAGTTTAAGTGAATTCAATTGAGTCGAATTTAAGAGAAAATGAATCCAAAAAAATTATAAGGAATTCAAAGGAATTCGTTGAAATTTAGGAGAATGATAACGAATACAATGGAACTCAGAGGAATTCGCGCGAATTCAGGGGAATCCAAACGATTTCTAGAAAATTCAAGCAAAATCAAGTGAGTTCTAGAGAATTCAAGTGAATTTAAGGGAATTCTAGCGCATTTAAGAGAAATTAAATGAATGCAAGAGAGTTCTAAAGAATTCAAAGGAATTCGATGCAATTTAGGAGAATGATAGCGAATACAATTAAACTCAGGGAAATTCACCCGAATTTAGGTCAATTTAGGGAAATTCATAGTATTTTGGGAAATTAAAGTGAGCTCTAGAAAATTCATGCAAAATCAACCGAGATCTAGAGAATTCAAATTGGTTTGAAACTGAAATTAAATTGAATTATACATAAATTCCTTCAAATTTACTTAAATTTCATAGAATTCTCCTCGAGTTCCTCAAATTTTCAATAATTCTCTAGAATTTACACGAATTAGGTTTTCCTCTGAATTCCCTTAAATCATCCTGAATTCAGGTGAATTCCTCTGAGTTTCATTGGATTGGCTATTATGCTCTTAAAATTTATCCAATTCCTTTGAATTCTTTAGAATTCTCTTGGATTTATGTGAGTTCTCTTCAAGCCGCTTGAATTCACTGGAATTCTCTTGAATTCCAGACAATTCTTCTAAATGTACTAGAATTCAATTAAAATTCAGTTTTAAAGAAATCCCAGTGAATTCATGAGAAATCGAGATCAATTATTCACCATGAATAACCATAATTGGGAACGGATTGAAAAGAAAATGAATCCAAGAAAATTGTGGGGAATTCAAAGGAATTCGTCGAAATTCAGGAGAATAATAGCAAATACAATGGAACTCAGAGGAATTCGCGCGAATTCCTAGAAAATTCAAGCAAAATCAAGTGAGTTCTAGAGAATTCAAATGTATTTAAGGGAATTCTAGCGGATTTAGGAGCACCCAAATGAATGCAAGAGAATTCTAAAGAATTCAAAGGAAATCGAAGAAATTTAGGAGAATGATAGCGAATACAATTAAACTCGAAGAAATTCATCCAAATTTGGGTCAATTTAAGGGAATTCATAGTATTTCGGGGAATTCAATCTAGACAATTCATGCAAAATCAACCGAGACCCAGAGAATTAAAATTGGTTTGAAACTGAATTTAAATTGAATTATACATAAATTCCTTCAAATTTACTTAAATTTCATAGAATTCTCCTCGAGTTCCTCAAATTTTCAATAATTCCCTAGAATTTACACGAATTAGGTTCAATTCCTAGAACTGGCATCGATTCCTCTGAATTCCCTTAAATCATCCCGAATTCGGGTGAATTCCTCTGAGCTTAATTTAATTCGCTATTATGTTCTTAAATTTTATCCAATTCCTTTGAATGCTTAAGAATTCTCTTGGATTTATGTGAGTTCTCTTCAAACCGCTTGAATTCACTGGAATTCTCTAGAATTCCAGTCAATTCTTCTCAATTTACTAGAATGAAATTAAAATTCAGTTCTAAAGAAATCGCAGTGAATTCATTAGAAATCGAGATCAATTATTCACCATGAATAGCCATAATTGTCGAATTTTATACTCTACAGATTCTCTATAGTTATAGATTCTCTGTTACGTTGATACTTATGTAAGTAAATCGTTTTCACAAAGAGTTTTTTTTTACGTTTTACGTTTTTTTTTCCTAAGCTTTTTTCAATTATTACCTGGATGTCGTCAAAAAAAGTAGACTTGTGATTTTTCGAAGAAACTCAAAAATTTGTCCATTTCATGTTATTTCGAAGAAAAAAAAGATAATTTTAGTAGACTCAGATAAATAGTTTTTAAACGATACCTTAGCAAACTCAGTGATTGAACCTTTACCACACAACAATCATTAAATATTTCCTGAAGTAAATCATTTAATATTTCCCGAAGTATATGAGTAGAATTTTACTCATCTATTACTCAAATTATACCAGATTAGTAGTAGAATATAAAATGAAATTTAGCCCTTTTTGAAGTATTGATAAAACTTGTATGCTTAAATGAAATTTGACTAAACCAACAGTGAATGTTCACTGAAAAAATTATTAATATTTATTAGTTGTTCAAGAAAAAAGTCTACGTAAGTCGTAAGAGTTTCAAATAATTTAGCCACACATCCTTGTCAAAATGGTTTTAAATGATTAGTGAACGTTCACTAGGGCGTAGGGTGTTCCATTCTTTCAATAAATCCTTTTTAACAACGCATCTCACGAATTACGTTCCGTTCTGATTATTAATTCCAACCTTGAACATAATGCGAGCGTGATATTCTAATTGAAATCTAAACCCAGGCTTATGAAATCTCTACTACATTACCATGTTTACAATACAAAAATACTTGATTAAAATACTAGATTAGTTCCGGCATTATGTTCGCTCCCAGAAACTTCGAATCGATGGAAATTTACCCTCCCATTCAAATAGAGAAATTTGACTCTGTAATCCAGTTTTTGACTAACTCATTAAGTTACCAAATGAATTAGACCATAAAACGTCAGTAAGTACTTGAGGATACTAAAACCGTACGTTTCTTATTTCAATTCTTCAGCAACCTTTCTAATTTATTTAATATCTCTTCTCGATCTCTGCTGTCACTTTTACGAGAATCTCCTTAGCATCCCTATAATTTGGTCAGAAATGGGTTGACACTAAACCTGTCAGCATTCTCAAAAACGAATAGGAAGGAGTGCAGAAGTCAAAATCTGAAGGTTCAATGTTTTTTTTCATGGGATGGGGCATTGGTCGTAAATCACCTCATTTCGTGCAGGGTTATTCCACGAAGCGGAAACTCCATGATGCAAAAAATACGACGAGGAAGATTCCGCACATGGATCCCAGCGTTGTAACTCAAAATGCCAGGAACTCTCCAACAGGCGCCGCACATTTTCAACTCCAAGCCTCTCTTTTCCACTCTTATGTATTTTGCATTTCCAGATTTTATCGGCGATGGAATGACCACATATACGCGAACTGATTTCTATGCGACGACGAGACCAGATTGTTCACCTGTTACTCAGCCCGCGCACGAACTATGCTCGTTGAAACGTTGAATAATTCGCCAGATTCCGTGAAATTCCAAGCTGAAACTTATTACATTCACATTTTCATAAATGAATATCCCGATTTTCAAATCTCGACGATTTCACGCGAGAGATGAGAATTTTATAGCGATTGGGAAATACGATTAGAAAAGACGAACATTTGTTGAGTTCAGGCAGGTTCAGCGTTTTTGAGAAGCGATTTTGCAGATAATGTTACATTGGAAAAAGGAATATAATCGAGAAATCGTGGGAACATTATACATATTTCAGGTGATGTATCTTATGCACTTATTACATGCAAATTACAGAGAGATGAAAAACATCTTTTTCAAAATTCTCTGTCTTTTCCCCGATTTTTCCCTGACCAACTTTTCATTTTCACTGAACATTAATGTTTCCCTGACGAATTTTTCAATTTCCCTAGGCATTAATTTTTCAAGGTCAGAATCCTAATATCTATAGGATCCTAAACGGAATGAAACAATTTCAAATTAATATAAAAAATTTAGTATCCTTCACAGTTATTTAAAGTGCTTCTTATAGAAATTCCCTGACTTTTGCAGGATTTTTTTTTTCAAAATCCCTGCATTTTACTGACAAATAAAATTCCCTGACTTTTCCCTAATTTAAATATTTTCCCTGGCCTACGAACACCCTGAAATGATTGTTTTGAATTTAAAATCGGTTGTGTAATCTTGTTATTATGAATTCTTTAGGCGGCAGCAAAATGTTAGATATCGAAGGACGAAATCGAACAATGGATTATCACGCTTATTTGCTTTACGGAAGTAATACGTAGTCATTAAACTATTTGATAGGATCACGTGCTCGCCTGTAAGTCTTATATACCGAAACTGAATTGAACACGGAACCTATATAGTTTTCGCTGCGTAAGCAAATTATAGTTCAGTCACCATTCACGCTTGTCTGCCCCGTGTAACGAAGAAACGCTTATTCACAGAGCAACAAGTGGAATGTATATAGTCGACAATTCAATATGAATTTTCTCCGTGTGCCAATATAGAGTTTCGATTGCTATCGATACCAACGAGAGTTTGATAGCTTGAATAAAGATTAAATAGTAACGTATTATTTTCTATTTTGTTGCAAACTCAAATTATTTCAATAACTTACTGAAATTTCCTAGAATCTTTGTAAATTTGGTTAAGCATTTATCGATGAAAATAAACTGAATACATTTAGATCTTATTTCCCAGTATATTCACTCAAAAAATTAGCATACATAAATTTATGTTAAGTGTAAGTGCAAAGAGAACTATAAAATTCTCATTTTCTCATGAGAAATCTAAGTTTTCATACCGCAGATCCAAGATCTCAATCTCAAGGAATAAACCACACTTTCTGTCAAGGAAGAAAATCTGGAGACCAGGTGGAACGATTAGATTCTCACTGTGACTGATAAAATCTATAAAATTCTCTTCCTAGCTGCTTTCATCACAGAAAATAAGCTAAAAGGACGAGCCAAGCAGAGAACATTTGAGCCAAACACCCCATATCTTACAGTAAACGAAAGTACTGATCCCATGATATACTGACTTTATACAAAGGATTATCACACACTGTAGTCCCCACCTTCATAATTCTCTTCTCAACTCCTATAAAATATGAAAATTCCCGCGTCTCGGAAGCCCATCCCGCATCCTGGGATACCCTATGCCTATAGTAACATGTTTTTTATCAAAAATAAATCATCTATACTTTAGCGTTAACGAGATTTCGATAAGGCTGCCTCCAAGCGGAAATCTTGATCACTTCTTTATTTTCCCCATAATTTGAAACGCGCAAAGGATACTTTGGTAGATGATGTAAACAAGCCACTCCTGGCGTAAAACAAGTTTTTATTATCGCGTACTTACCTCGCGGCGTTTTAACTGCCTTTCCACGAAGAAGATATCTACAATGTTTCCTTTACTCGAAACTCGAAAGATTCGGATATGCTTGTTTTATATTTTTAAGAGAGGGGGTCTTAATTTGGACCCTCAGAAGCCCTTTCTGTTTCTACTGCTTTCTTGGGAGTTAAGTGAGAATACGAGAGGGAAAGTAATCCAAACGCGAGGCATACAAATCAGGTGACATAACGAATTCTACATCTTTCTCCTGCTTATCAAGAGATTCTTCCTTCATCCTCGCGTGCAGTAAGTAGAAATGCGTGTTTAAGAACCGTATTTTCATCGCCTCTGGCTTTACGTCATGATATAAAAATTTAGGGCTCATCGGAAGGATAAACTGAGTGAAGAAATCAGCCGATGGCGATTTTACTTGGATACCATGGCCCACCCACTGGTGTAATGAGTGCATTATGCAAACTCTTTTCTGGATTAATAAAATTTAAATCTTTATGGGAACTTCAATCTTGATTCATGATCTGCCTTAATATCTGCCGATCTCAATATTTACATACTTACAACATTTAAAAAATGATCAACTTTGAAGATACCTTCCAACATGAAAAATTATGCACAGTTTTTCCTTTATGCCGTATATTTTGTTTTAAATTTCCACTTCTGGATGATCTCATGAATGCTAAAACATGGAATTGACCTTAGCGTTAATCTTATAATCTTCTTAAGCCGAATGAACCTCTTGGGTAAAGTAGCAAACCACAAATGTGTTTGGCAAATGAATACATTTCCCGTACATATGTAAACGCACGAGATGTACATATGTGTACCTTCGGCCAAACAAAGTGTTTTCTAACTTTGTGTGCCTTGTATTAGAGCACCGAGTTTGCTCAATCCTAGTTCGCGGAATAGTCTACAAGCTAAAATGAAGAAGAGTCTATATATGACTGGTAAAGTGGTAGCGACTCATGATACAGAAACACAGATACACAGATGCTCTTCGGAGTTGGATGGGCTTTGGGAGAACAGCTTGTGGTGACGTCGCACAAGCATGACGCATAAGCATAAACACGTGCCCTGCATACATCCTGCCCTCGATGCTCCCAGTCCCAGCTACATTTGAATTTACGATTTAAAATTAATCTCTTCTCACAAGATGTTCAATAATATGCTGCTTTTAGCACATATAAATCGAATACAAATCATACAATGATGTATATCAAGGGCCCTAAAATTTCTATTACTGACTAACAAATGAGAACCGGTTTCTTGGTGCCATTCTTGAAATTAGCCGAGGGGCTTTGCTAAAACGGATGCGCCCACACAGCGGAAAAGGAAGACCTGGTCGAAATATGAAAGAAGGAGAAAATGAAACTCAAGAATGCTGAAGTGACAGAAAAGAAGAAAGAGGAATACCCCATGGCAAAACATGTTTCAGAGTCGCATATAGCAGTATCGTGTGTCAAGTTCAATTTGTTGTACACACGCTCAGTTTCCCACCAGAGATGCCCAAGAAACAGATCGATGGCTCGATGATCGATCCTCTCGAGATGGTGGCGAGGAATAATAATAAGATTGTGAAGAAGAACTACCACATCAAAATACTTAACACCGAGGCTTGTCGCATCCAATAGGACATCCCTGAAAAATGTGGGGGATTCTGATTTCAACCACTGATGATAAATTTCCATCATCTCAATTCAATTAATCTTAATCTCTTATTGAAGATGTTTGACCGCATAAGATTTGTTCTCCGCTTGTTCTATCTTCATTAATGATCATCCAAGAGAACACCCCTGCAAAAATGTTCGACTGATTACAGTTACTGATGATGAATTACCATGATTATCTCAATTCACTCAATCTTAATCTCCGAATGAAGATTCTTTACCGCATAAGGTGAATTTGCGGCATCTTCGTTCATGATGAAGAGATGTTCTATCTTCATTAAGGATCGTTACCAGAGATGAGATTTCGATAAGCCACCTGAGATGTTAACGTATTGAAACTAAATATTTCAAGCATAGGTGCTGGTTAGAAGCTCTTCATGGGATAAAACAAATAGCGAGGATCTGATGGGGAAGGGAAAAATGAGCGGTTGGAGGAGGAAAACCGTTATGGCAAACGTCAAACGATCTGCACGTGATACGAAGACTCGACCCGATCGAGCCTCATGACCCCTGCAAGAAACTATGAATCATCTATAACCCACAGCTTGTCTCGTAACAGCGTTGCCTTCGAATCCAAACAGTAATGAGAAGCGCCCTCCAGCTCCTCAACGTGACTTTTCCTTTCTCTGGCAATGTAATTTTGTCAATTTTTCAAGTGATTTATATTCTGCACAATTTATATAGCAAACAATTGGTGCTGCACAATTGGCATTTCTGACCTTTCTACCAGTTCCAACTACCTTTTTAATTAGAACTCTCTCTGCTTGACTACAATGACAAGATAAATTATGTCCTGACTCAATAAACTGATTCTGATAATTAATCACCGCTGGTCACATCAATGACGACCAAGGTTGACTACCATCTTTCTGAGTCACCATTTTCTTACTCATGGAAGGTATCTTATTCAAATACAGATTATAAAGAAGGAGAAGAGACTTACGTTTACTTTCGCGAGGTATAATTCCAGTTCTTTGTAAGGATCCATCTCCTCTTTTGAAGATTCATCAGGAATTTTCTCACTATCAACACCACTATCCACGATTTTCAAACGATTTGCACTCTTCGAGGGCGAACCCGACACTTCACTTCCTGTCGATCCATTCACCCGATGGACTCCATTCTCGCGCACCGTCTCCATTTTTCGTCACCTTATGGAACACATTTCCGTTCTCGCCTGCAACAAGAAAAGATTTTTTTGTTTTGTTAAAAAGGTACAAGTGGTTCATCATCACCTTACTGAAGATGAATAGTATGCATGCATATATGCTAAATCATTTAAGAAGCGATTCGCAAATCAAAAGTGTAAAAAGTAGAAAGTCATCTAATGAGTTAAATTATGGGGAAGGGCAAGACTTCAATTTTTATTAATATGATTTTGATTTAAGATTAAATTGTTCAACAATAACCCTAATCTCATTTGAAAGTCAACGACTGCAGTAATTGCAGTAGAATTCTGCTCGCAATATAGTGTTTTTAACTTCAGCGAAAAAATACCAGCAAATGTCTCTACCTATTTCTCCAACTTTTTACAGCTTTGATCTTTGTTCCACGACACGTGTTGGAATGATAAATCACCCTTGAAATGCACTGCGAAACGGGAGTAAAGTGAAATGCCGTTAAGAAGTTAAAACAGAACACCATGTCATCGCAGTCGGGTTTACGGTGTAATTAACAACAGCGCGCTTTTTCTTGAACCTTGAGTCCGAGACTCGCGCACATTCCTTTTTTCAAGTACTTTGAAAGAAGTAAAACAGCCACCTGCGCTGTTATGATCTCGTCTCGTTATATTTAGAAGCACCATGCGTTAGTCACGAGGGCTAATTATATTTTCACAGATAACTCTTGCCATGTGCAGAATACCAACAAGGGACAGAATAGCTTTGTGGGCTCGAGGCGAGGAAGATATCGTCTGAATTAGTAATGTGACGATGCCACATTTTCACACCGGGTTAAACAAAAGCCTTGCTGTTCAAAACAGCACGTACTGGTGCCAAATCTGGGCCAGAATAGATAAAGATGAGTCGGATTATAAACCTCTTTATAAAACTAAGTATGTCATCCAAACGATAATAATATTCTAGTACCTACTGCCAAAGATAATGTCCTTTTCCTATCTCACCAAACAGATGTAAGATCTTGAGATCATATGTTTCGAAAATATTTATTTCCACTCATCATTTCTAGGAATCAGAACAATTCTTCTTAAAAACGAGATGTAGTTTCTCGCTCAATTTCTGAGATATGTAAGAAGATATAGTAAAGGTGGTGATCGGTTATGTAATACAGAAACTTCCCATTATCATAAAGGGTGTGAAATCCCCTATCGTTGGTCGATGAACTCATGAGTATTCAATGAGCTGAAAGCTAAATTCTAAAGGAGCATTTTGCAAACTGCAAGTTATCCTCCATTACTATAAGGGCCCATAAAAGAAGCAATTTGTGTCAGGGATAGTCAGCGCAAAGCGTCGTCACCTCGTCCAGATACATATTAGATTTAAGATTTCGATTAGCGCGAAAGCGACGTTTAACTTCCTGGTGCCGACGGAGCTGTATAGCAATTATCGTCATTCGCGTAAATGGATCTTAGAAGTCGGGACTTGGGACTCACATGTGCAGATACTTCGTACTACCCCGGGGCGGGAGTACGCGTTCAGACTGGTTAAAGGCTCTGAAAGCCAGAGCGTAAAGTGGCCCGAAGCTATTTTATAGTTTGCACGGCTCTGACTCGTATGCACTGCTCGTGAAGGCATTGTAGTTTATCTTGCGGTAAACAAGCCGTGCACCAGGAAAGGCCGTGTTACGTAAGGTTAATTGCGGTCGTTCAGGTTGCCGTAGCTTCTGCGGGTGCTGTATCAAGCGAGATCGTTATCAGCAGACCTTGATCTCACGCTGATAGTTCACCGATGTCTTCCACACGAATTCTTTCACATCATAACCCACACCTGTTACATCGATGCTGCCCGAAATAGATTCCCGACTATATTTAGATTTCCTTTATCTTCCTGTCTATTTTAACTTCCAGAAGGAAAATTATCTTGCTTTATCAAATCCGCTATTATCTATATTCGCAGATTGCTATCATTATAAGATACTAAATCGAAAAATATAATTCTTAATCCGAAATCGTATCAAAATATTGTACACAGTTAACATCCATAGATTTACAATTATACATTTGACTTAAGTAAAAGAATCCTTGGTAGGGAGAATATGAACTGGAACAAACTATATTTATAGAGAGCACAGGTATATTTTAGATTCGAACATACCTAACAGAGCATGGTCTGAATGAAGAAACTATAATGAGTGAGCTATGCATTTTTGCAATTTCCTCTAAATAATTTTCAGCGAAGTAAGGACTTCTGTAATTGATAGTTAGACATTTATGTCAAGGTGAGTTCCTCACTGAAAGAAACATAGCTAAATGGTCAAGCTTTGTCAAGGGAAACTAATTGCAAACAAGGCATTGGAATTGGACGGAAATTCTTGAAGACAAGTGAAACGTAATCTTCCGCAACTAAAGGATGTTTGAATTAAAAAAAATCTGAAACTCTACTCTCAAGCCGAGTGTACCGTCAAGTATTTACGATATTATACCGAAATGTTAATACTAACCACTTCTAAATTTAAGTATTATAAACACCTCTCCAATTTCCAAGATTAGCAATTCAACAAAATGCTGTTCATGAAGGGTTGGGCCGGATGTTTCGAAACACGAATTGCAGAGTACATTGTCCTCGGAATGAGCCTATTTATTCCACTCTGAATGTCTCGTGCTAACACGAACGTTCTTTTCCGTAAGAATATCGTTCTTTAGTGATAGAGTTCGTTGACATGATAATTCAATATGTGACCCTCATGCATATTAAAATCTAGAATGTATTCATGAAACTATATGAATAGTGAATACCCATACGACGACCCTGAAATTGTAAGATTTCAATATACAGGAATTGTGAAAACTAAAATAGTGGCAATGAAATTTTGACCTCGACTTTGACAACTAAGGAATTTTGATAGGCAAGAATTTTTCTGCAGAGTCGAGAAGTGAATAGTCATGATTAACAGGTCATTGCCTTCTGTTTCGCACAATAAAGCCTTTCTGTGTCGTTTTGACTCTCTTCGGTACCGTATCAGCACACTTCCTATCATCATTGTAAATTATTCAAATTAGAAAGAACTGATAATACTCCTACGTTTCAAAAACGAAAAGTGTATGTTAAAAAAGAACGCAATTTTCTATACTGGCAATGAATATCTTTACCTTTGAAGAAAATGAGAAAAATACATAAGCATCTATAAATTAAAAAAATATTCATGAAATGAAGATTGATTAATGAGTAAACATAAAGAATTTCCCTATCTTCAAGAAAACTATAAACAATTATTTGTTTAAGTTTTAACTCTTTGTTGTTGACTGGGTCGATCGATTGTGGCGCCAATGGTATCGGCGACATTTTTAATTGCATTGAAAGTTATCAGTGTTATGACTTTTCCGATAAACTAATACGAAGGGGCATTGAGAATTAAGCTATCGTACATGACCCTCCAGTCTTGCTGAAGAATTCCTTTTTATATTAGAGAGAAACATTCTCGATTTTAAAATTTTAATTAGAGAAAGTCGAGAATGAAAGATGATTCACGAAAAGTCATTAGATAGATTGTAATTATTGTGAGAGATTGGAAGAATTATTGTGGGATTTAGAAAATCTACAGCTATTATGAGGTTTGTCAAAGGCTAAAACTATTTCCAGCTTTGAGGACGAAGCCTTGATGGAGAAGGAAGGAAAAATGTCTTGAATAAAATTTTCTGTGGTTTTAGAAACAGGTTTTCGTAGTGAGTGCGGTGCGTTTCAAATATGGGCGACTAATTGTAATTAAATGCAGCCGCCTTTGTAAGCGTTTGAATGACAAATGCCGTGATATCAAGTAATTAGAAGTACACGGTACGTCCATTTCGTAGTAAACGTTCACCCGAGCCAATAAAGCACTTTCTTCCCTGATTATTTCGAAAACATGCACAGCCTTTCGCGATAAGAGTGGTCATTACTGGAACTTTAAACGAAAGCCGAAGCTGCAACGTAAAATCTCTTTCTTTGGGTATCAACATCGGCAGTCAGCTGAGTTCACGCGTTAAGCGTTCAAACGGTATAATCCAAATGATTACAGGTTACGTCTCCATTGAGTCTTGCCCACTAAAATTGTATCCAATAAACTGCATTGAGTGATCGTTAAATATAGCGAATGTAACATTTTTTCTGTTAAGTGGTACGATATGTGGAGACAGAGTAAGTGGCGACTTCATAATCATTTCCGATTACAATTTGTGTTAATTAAAGGGGCGTTAATTAAAAGGGGAATTGAATTTGAGTCGCTGATAGGCAATGGACATAAATCTCGCAACGTCCGTCAAAACGTTCGAGTTTCATGTCTCAAAAGCCTATATCTATAAGCATACGCATTGCTGCGCGAATGCAGTCTTGATTTGCTTCCTTTGCATGCTCTGTAATCATTGCGTTGAGTCGAGCGGCACGATAATGACGGCCGACAATTACAAAACGTTACAGCTGTCAAGAACGGCGCTGCTTCACCACGCCAATTAACGCTGTCATATGAAACTCGAAACCTCCTGCTGGACAAGTAAATGAAGGTTGGAATGTTTGAGGTATCAAAACAGTTTTGGTTCCATTTACAAATTTACTTGACCGGATTTGGATGCATTTACTCAGAGATGTTATGCTGAACACGCTGAAAAGAAAATAGGACTGATTGAGAATCAACTGCCAACTAAGTATTCGGCAAATAATCGGGAGGACTTATAATTTAGAATTATATTTAGTCATCTGATAAATTCCAAGCATTGAGATAGCAAAGACTATTTTTTAGATTTATGCTTAATCCATTAGACTTTAATTTTTTGAAATGTGGGTAACTTATCACGATAGAGGTACCCTTATAATTCCATACAGACCCTTCTCTAAGATAAATGTATTACTATTATTTTGTGTGTTTGGACCCAACAATGATATCTTGTCTAAATTGAGACAAAAAAATTGTTGATGGTTGGGCACCGGGGTTTCATTAATGTAAATGAAAAGCGTGAAAATGAATGTTTGCACTGAAGAATAGTGGGTGAAAAGGTACTAATTGGACGCATTCGGTGAATCTTTGAAATGTCGAACCATTTATTATTTAGTGGAGGCGGAGTTCATTTAGAATCGCTTAACGCCCGCTAAACACCGTAGGCATCGAACCTAGTCTTGGCCTACCAGCTTGACTCTTTCCATTGAATCTCATAGCGGCTTCCTCGCAGAGCGAGGTTGTAACAAGGCCTTGCAAGGTTACCTGTTTCCAGCGATAGAAATGAACCTTGCTTGAACCCAATCAAAAATCAGAGCAATATTGCAATTTTTCTTCAAAATGTAACTAAAAACTACAATGCTGTTCCTACTTCCATACTTTCTTTTGAAATAGCCAAATTTAAACAGTTTAAACAGGATCAAATTAATAACTAATTGAATTGACTAATTTTTAGTAAGAAGTTACTAAAATTGAAGGGGTATTTTAATCACTAGTTTAATCATTTATCAGAAGTAGTGAACTTTGACTGATTCAAGTAGGGTTAAGCCATCCACGGAAAAAATTGAACGATTACAATTGAAGCTATTTACTTTTCAATACTCAAGAATAGAAATTATTTACTTTCTTAGGCTTAAAATTGGAAACGATGCAATTTTAAGTGCTGAAAGCTGAACCGTGTTCAAAGTCGATGTAATAAAAATGAAAAATATTCCATTTTTAAGAGTTTCGATTTCAAACGATTTCAGTTTAAAATAAACCTTAAATCAAATACGAAGGCAGATATTCGAATATAAAGCCTTATCGAAATTCACGAAAAAATTTCAAGAATAAAAAGACCCAATAAAGTTTTAGACGAAAATAAAACCAATTTTTTTAACAAGGATCTTTCAATTAGTTTTTTTTATTTTTGTGACTTAGTTACTTTTGATGCGCCATTTATAGATATCAAAGATTCTGTGGCTGCACGAACGACCTTGTAGTGATATATTGATTACTGTATGAAATGTAATACTTCGTTTTCCACCTCAGTGTTGGTGCATCTTGACACCCGTTGTAGATCTTATTGTAATATGATCCCACAACTTCTCTCGTGATTATACTTTTTGGATCAAACATATTACGTTTTTTAGTCTAAAAACAAGGCAAGAAAATTAAAAGAAAAAATATTAGACGCACAAAAATAATGTTGGCAAAAGAAGTAACTGACTCTATCCCGTCGCTGCCACCTTTTTTCACACATTTTTAAACATATTTAGCAAGACAACCAAAATGAAAAAGTAGATATGAAAATAATGAAAATTGTACCTAAGTTTTTCAAATTTTTTGAACGTGTATACTTTTAATACATATTGCCAAAAGGAAAAAGATAATTGTTGCTTTTATCACATAGTAGTTGATGTAATGGTTGCAAAGCAAGAATTACAAAAATGTTGTAAACCAGTAAATGTTGATGCATCGGCCTGGAAACAACTATATAAATTTAAATATTTGGTACGACGCGACAGTCCCCATCCGAGTGTAACCGAATCAAGTGCTGCTTAACTTCGATAATCGAACAAGAAGCTTCAAACAATTTAATATGACCATACGGACAAAAACTTTTTACTAAAATCAAAGAGAATTAAATTTAAAAGAATATCTACTGTATTTGAACAATAATAGGGTGTTTAAAAAAGTAAACCTACAATTTTGAACAACTTTAGGCAATATTACGAAAAATATTACCCTTGCTTTTCTCTTCTATTATTTCAGACAGAAGATACTATGAAAACCCCAATTTTGTCTTAACATTAATTTTATGTTTTAATTTGAGACTAAAATAGTAATGATTGTGTACTCGTGTCATATAAACACACGTAACTTCCGAGATAAGCACGGTTTCGGGCATGACAAAGAATGCAGTGTCTCAAATGTTCCTTATCGGACACCATTGTATTCACTAATCATTTTTGAGGTTAAGTCCACACAGCCGCGACTTATATTTTGTTTTACAGCTTAAGGTTCGCCCTTTAAAACTACCTTCGAGCGGGAAAAAATTCAAGTTTGGCCAAGAATTACAAGACATAAAAAAAGGCACCGAATTAATATGCAGACCTAATATATCTTGTTTAATTTTGGCAATTCGCCAAATCGAAGAATAATATTAAGACTCGTGTAAAGTAAACAAAAGATAAACACAGCCGCCACTCTCGTTATAATGCCACGCGAACGAGACGAGCTTGTTTGCTCCTTTCTTACCCGCGACGCGGTATGACACGCTCGAGATGTATGGAAATGTGTTTGCGGTGTATATGGACATTAAATGGAACACTTTCACTCCTACAAAAGTACAATAAAGCATGACGAGCAGCTTTCCGGCGCGAAGCATCTCAGTGGTGGCGTTACTTCGACTTTATCCTCGCAATCCTGACTAGTGACTTGCTATAAACTGGTTTTAAACACATGCACCTACGCCATTAAATATATATGCGCTTTATACATATGAAAACGCTTGTGTATATAGAAAAATATCCACCTGCAAGTGCAAAAATGCACATATATATGGAAACTCACACTGTGTATGAATATTTGAGTATACATAATTTTATGCGTAAATATGTGTACCCACACCTGTAATGTACGCATGTATATTCTACATGCGGAAAAAATTTTGTGTGTGAGAAAAAATCTATGCAAATGTGTAAATATGTAAGTTTAGGTATAAAAATACTTTTGTAAGAATGCATGCGTAAACATATATAAGAAAAGATTGAGTGTGTGCATAATGTTGTATTTGCATAATTATTTCCACGCACAGTCGACTTCGATTTGGAGGAGGCTTTCGGGATCTTTGCACGACAGGTCTGATTCTATTCTTCCAGTCTGTGATTCGCCTAATTAAGTGGAATCTCGAAGGACCCGGTTGGCTTTGTACTCTTGCGAAACGCTTTGGTGCACTGAAGGGTATTTTAATCTTTTGCGAGAGGAAGAAAAAAAAGTATAGGGTCTGCCGCAATTAATTAAATTCTTTCTTTTATTTCTGAAGGCTCATTTAATTACGAAATTTTGAAAGGCAGGAATTATATCCAACTTAATCAATTCAACTCTCCCTATTTCAGAAACGATATTTAGCTCCCTCAATTCAAAACTGGGCATTGACGTAAAGACTTCTCGTTCTAATTTCTCGTTTCTCAACTATTTATTTATATAAATATTTTTAGAAAGAAACACTGATTACTTTCCTGAACCACAAATGTATGAGCAGACTTCCTGTGATCATAAAACTCTTATCAGTGGACTCGGCGCAAAAGTAAACTCATTGAATGTATTACAATGAAAAGAACAGCAGATGCTCGAAAGTCATTGAGTCTTTGAAAGTAGGTCGTATCCTAAAGTAGTTAGGCTGAGGGGGACGGGTCGAGGAAATTAACGGCAATTAAAGACAATTAAAAAGTAAGAGGCCATTGTCACCGGTTCACCATCGACCAGTAGATAAGAATAAGAATCTTCCGCGTCAGTCGTGCCTGAAATTAAGGGAAGATTGAAGAAAAGGCATAAAATGAACAGCCATAGTAGGCAATGACGAAAATGAAACCTTCAACCGGAAATTATAGGAAATGAGCTCAGAGCAGACGTCCCTGATGACTTCGTTACAGAATTGCCCTGTGTTTATACATAGAACCAAGGAAACAGTTAAAATACATATATCTATTCTCAAATCCAAAAATAAACCATTCGCAAAGATTTTATTTTTCGAAAACAATTTTATTTTTTATTCGTTTTCTTCTTTAAGACTACTAAAGCTGTCAATAGCGGACAATATGAGTATTTGAAAACGTAGATAATGGTTTCGAATTGTATTGGATGAACACGCTTTCCTTCAAAGGGTGATGCTTTATATTTACGTTTACCGCAGTGGCCAATAAACATAATTTTCAAAATAGAAAGACCTTTTCCTGACCGATTTTTTATTTCCTCTGTCCGTTAATATTTCAAGGCCAGAACTCTAATCTTGTAACATTTTCAGACTTCAAAACACAAAATTCACTTAAATCGAAATTCTTTTAAACAAAATGGATGGCAAGACGAAAAAGCTTTAAATTCCTGAGATTTCAAGTCGAAATATATTGTATTTTCAATAAAATAGTTAAAATAGTATACCAAAAGAGGTGAATTTTCAATCCAAAAACGCGAATTTTCAAGAAAAGAGCTAAGTTTTCAAGCTAAAAAGTCGAATGTTTTAGACAAACGTTGAGTTTTAAATTCGAAAAAATAAATTTGCAATAGAAGAGTTAATTTCTAATCAATAAAGATGAATTTTCAATCAAATAGTTGAACTTTTAACCAAATAGTTGAATTTTCAACCTACAAAGATGATCAAAAAAGATTAAAGTTCAACAAAAAACAGTTGAATTTTCAACAAAAAATATATTTTTCAACCAAAAGAGATGACTTTGACAAAATAGTAGAATTTGTTTCCAAATAACTGAACTATCAATCTACACAGATGAATTTATAACCAAATGGTCGAAATTAAAAACAAAATTTCAACCCATGCATTTTTAAGAAAAGAAAAACGAATTTCTTACAAAATAGTTGAATTTTCAACCCAGAAAGTTTAATTGAAAAAAGTTTATTTTCAACCAAGAAATTTCTTTCTAAAAATAAAGAAAAAAAAATTAATTAATTACAAACCAAGAAATATTTTCTGCTAAAAAATGTCAAATTTCTATGCAAAACGCCAAATGTTCAACGAAACAGTGGAATTTTGGACCAAAAAAGAAAAACTTTCAAGAAAAATACATGAATTTTCAACCAAATAATTGAATTTTCAACTTATCAAGAATACATTTTTAATAATCGTTATTTTTATCCAAAAATGGAATAGTTATATTTTTAGAAAAAAAAAATTAATTTTCAACCAAACAAACGAACTTTCAATAAAATAGTTCATTTTTCAACCAATTAGTTGAATTTTCATCCAAGAAACATGAATTTTGAACAAAATAATTAAATTCTGAACCAAAGAAATAAAGTTTGAACTAAAATCATGAATTTTCAACAAAAAAAGAGGAATTTTTAACATGTAATCCAACTTTCAACCAAGTAGATGAATATTTAACAAAAAAAGATGAATTGCCAACGAAACATGGCATCGTTAAAATTTCCACCAAGAAAGATTTTATTTAAATTAAAAAAAAAACAGTTTAATTCAACCAAAAATGACAACTTTTAAACAGAATAGATGCTATTATAACCAAAAAAGATGAAATTTCTACAAATATAGTTGAATTTACAACAAAGGAATTTTTTAACAAATAATAGAATTTTTAACATTATTCAGCATTTAAACGAAAACGGGGAAGTTTCTTAAAAATAGGGGAAGAAGAGGAATTTTTTAAAAAAGAAGAAAAGAGAAGAACAGGGGAAAGAGCATGAAGTCTGCGTCTTTAATATAGAATATTTTTATAAATAGAATAAAACAATTTTAAATTTTAGGTTGTACATTTTTTATTCAAATATTATTCTGAAAAGTTACTTAAAATGCAACTTACAGAAATTCCCTGACTTTTACCATTTTTTTTTAAATCCCTGACCTTTCCATGACTTTCCCTGAAAAATAACATTGCCTGACTTTTCCCTGACCTTCGGGAACCCTCCATTTACAATGTTTACATTATATTTTTTTTTACAGAAAATAGAGGAAATGCGTGACAAAACTCGAGAAACGTACATAGACGACACAAATAAAACAAGGGAAATAGACATCCGGTTTTAACGAGCTCTCTGAGATTTGAAGATTTTCAGGTACAGCAGAAAGTTTCAAGGACAATTATAGGATTCCCAAGATGCAGGAAGCCAGAAACTTTCTATTCTCGCATATGATAATTATGGAAGTCCACAACAGAAAATTAGAAAAGCTTTTCTTCTTTCTTCTTAAACATCTATGTATAAGAAAAATCGATAGAGGAAAAATTCCGTGATAAATTGGATCAAAAAGAGTTGGGTTCACAAAAAAAGCTGGATTTTGAGCGGTATTCCAAAGCTGTCAGTTATTGAGGATAATTATGGAATTTCACAAAAGAAAATTATTGAAGCTTTTCTTCTTTCTTCTTAAATATCTATGCATAAGAAAAATCTTTGGAAAAATCGATAGAGGAAAAATTCCGTAATAAATTGGATCGAAAAGAGTTGGGTTCACAAAAGAAGCTGGATTTTGAACGGTATTCCAAAGCTGTCAGTTATTGATGATAATTATGGAATTCCACAA
>CAKNXH010001886.1:168435-179536 GCA_932178445.1 Andricus quercusramuli | reverse complement strand
AAAAAAAAGCTGGATTTTGAGCAGTATTCCAAAGCTGTCAGTTATTGCCACTAAAGCCAGAAAAGGCAAGGAACGTCTGGCGTGAATTACGAGGGAGGAAGGTTTTTAGAACGCACATGCTCGTCACGTGCTGCTTCAAGCTACAAGGCAAATCGTGGAAGCCGTTTGACCCTTTGGTCATGCTCAAATACCGAAACCCATCGAATTCAACTTCCCTCGCCTTCCATCTGGACATTTATTGCTCCAAGTAAAATGATTATTATATGCACGCATAAGCTTCAACTCGGTATAAAATGCTCCCCGATCTCAACTGAAAAATATTCAGATAACAATGACTGATGTTACGCCTACTGAAAAACAAGTCAATCAAGAGATATGTTGATTTATTCCTATTCTAATTAATGCGCTCCTCGATTCTCTACATTAAATTACACAAAATTATTCAAAATTGGGAGCCAAACTCAAATTACTCAACAGCTGGGGGGGGGGGGGCAGACATCCTGTGTAATTTGTTACGGTTCTATTGTTAAAGCGTCGCGGGGGTCTAGATAGGACCGATAATCCGTTACGTAATTCAAGTACGACCCATTATGTATTCTAAATTTGAAACAGTAAAAAGTGAATGACAAATTAGTGAGAGCGATTTTTAAAATTAGTTAATTTGACTCACTGATGACATCAATCAATTCAAATTATTCAGTGTTGAATTTTCATCTAAAAAAGGTCAATTTTCAACCAAAAATGCGAGCAAAAATGGAATAGTTTGTCATTTAAAAACATGAATTTTTAACTCAAAAATAAAATTTTTAACAAAACAGTTAAATTGTCAACAAAACTGGTGAAGTTTGAACGAAATGAATTTTGATGAAAGTAGTTCAACATTCAATCAATTTGTAAAGTTTTCAATAAAGAAATATGAATTCTCAACAAAAAATTTAACTAGACAGATGAATTTTCAACCAAGAAGATTATTTTTCTACTAAAACAAGTACAATTTCAACAAAATACAAGAATTTTCAACCAAAAAGTTGAATTTTTCAATAAAATATATTAATCTTAAAAAAAAAAAAGAATTTTCAACAAACTAGTTCAATTTTCAACCAAAGAGATAAATTTTCGACTAAAATTTCTACCAGAAAAATTAATTTTCAACATAGTTCAACTTTCAACCCAGTAGTAAAATTTTCAATAAAAAAATATGAATTCTTAACAAAAAATATGACAGTCCATATTTACCAACAAAACAGATTTTAATTTTTATCTAAAAAAAGCTGAATTTAACCAGAAAAATGATTTTTCAGTTAAGAAGATTAATTTTCTACCAAGAAACACGAATTTTCAGCAAAATTCAGGAAATTTCAAACAAATACATAATTGAACCAAAAACAGAATAGTTAAAATTTCAGTTGAAAAGGTTAAATTTAAATAAAAAATGTATTTTTCAACAAAATAGTTACAGTTTTAACCAAATGATTAAGTTTTCAGCTAAAATGTGAATCTTTAACCAAAAACATTAATTTTTAAATTTAAATTAATTTTTACTTAATTTATTTTTTAAAAATTAACTTTCAACCAAGTAGTACAATTTTCAACCAAAAAAGATGAATTTTCAACTAAATATGTGAAATTTGATATTTCAAACGGAAGATGTTTTAACTTGAAATCAAAAATATAGGAATTCAACAACAAAAAAACGAATTTTCAACCGAAGAGTTGAATTTTTTACTAAAAAATATCAATTTTCAAGCAAAAATGGAATAATTTTCAATTAAGAAAATTAATGTTCAAGAAGAACGAAAAGAATTTTGAACAAGAAAGTTATAAATTTTCTACCAAATGATGATTTTTCAAATAAAATAATAGATCATTACCAAAAAAATGAATTTTTAAAAAAGTAATCTAACTTTCAACTAAAATTAGTTAAAAATTTATTTTTGCAGTTGAAAATTTAATTATATTGTTGAAAATTCAATTATTTTACTGAAAAGTCATCCTTTGTCATGAATTCGTATTTTTTATCGGAAAATTAATTTATTTTGGTAGAAATTTCATCTTTTTTTGGCTAAAAGTGTAACTGTTTAATTCAAAATTAATCTGTTTTGATTGAGGATTAAGCTATGTTGACGAAAATTAATAATAATAATTTTCAATTCACAAAAATAATTTTCAAGAAGAACAAAAAGAATTTTGAACAAGTTATAAATTTTCTACCAAAAAGATGATTTTTCAAATGAAATGATAAATCATTGCCAAAAAAATGAATTTTTAACAAAGTAATTTAACTTTCAACTAAAATTGGTTGAAAATCTATTTTTTCAGTTGAAAATTTAATTATATAGTTGAAAATTCAATTGTGTTAATAAAAAGTCAAACTTTGTCATGAATTCGTATTTTTTATCGGAAAATTCAGTCATTTTGGCAGAAATTTTATCTTTCTTTGGCTAAAAGTGTAACTGTTGGATTAAAAATTAATCTGTTTTGATGGAGGATTAAGCAATTTTGTTGAAAATTAATAATAATAATTTTCAATTCACTAAATTAATTTTCAAGAACAAAAAGAATTTTGAAGAAGAAAGTTATAAATTTTCTACCAAAAAGATGATTTTTCAAATAAAATGATAAATCATTGCCAAAAAAAATGAATTTTTAACAAAGTAATTTAACATTCAACTGATATTGGTTAGAAATCTATTTTTGAGTTGAAAATTAAATTATATAGTTGAAAATTCAATTGTATTAATAAAAAGTCAAACTTTGTCATGAATTCGTATTTTTTATCGGAAAATTCATTGCTTTTGGTAGAAATTTTATCTTTTTTTTTGGCTAAAAATGTAACTGTTTAATTAAAAATTAATCTGTTTTGATTGAGGATTAAGCTATGTTGATGAAAATTAATAATAATTTTCAATTCACAAAAATAATTTTCAAGAAGAACAAAAAGAATTTTGAACAAGAAAGTTATCAATTTTCTACCAAAAAGATGATTTTTCAAATAAAATTATAAAACACTTAACAAAAAAAAAAAAAAATTTTTTTAACAAAGTAATTTAAGTTTCAACTAAAATTGTTTGAAAATCTATTTATTCAGTTGAAAATTCAATTATGTTACTAAAAAGTAATCCTTTGTCATGAATTCGTATTTTTTATCTGAAAATTCATTTATTTTGGTAGAAACTTTATCTTTTTTTGGCTAAAAGTGTAACTGTTTAATTAAAAATTAATCTCTTTTGATTGAGGATTAAGCTACTTTGCCTAAAATTGATCCTTCTTCTGTGAATGTAACTGTTTTTTATTCAAAATTTAAACCTTTTTTGGTTGAAGTATAAACTATTAGAAATTTCCTTGAGAATTCAATGTTGTCATCAGTCAGTTATGGATAATTTAAATAATTTATTAAAATCATTTATTAAAATGTAGGAGTTTATTGATCAAATGTAGAAATAATTTTAATATTCTCTTATAGAAGACAAATTAGTTACTTCTATTGACAGAAACCCAGTAATTTCAAGTGACTATTAGATTCAGTCAGCAATAATGACTGACACATCTCTTAAAACAAATGGTTTGTCGGTAGAAATTACTTATTTTTCAGCCAAAGCAAGCTTAAATAATATAATCAGTCAAATTCTGAGTGATTTAAAATCACAGTGTAAATAGTTAAACCTTTTTGATTCTTTATTCTGGGGAAATAGCTTTTACCTCTTTTAGCTGATATATTTTAGATTAGATAAAATATGAGATAAAACGGTAAGAACTAATGTTTGAGAACAATTTTCCAACGAGTAATGTCTTGTAAAGTAGTGAACAAGACACAAATTTCATGTTGCATACAGTTTGATAGGATATGTTATCATGAAATGCAACAATAATTCTAGTTTACAATTGTCGATAGAGTACAGTGGGTTCTGTTATCTTTACGGATTTCCTTTCCCGCCGACTACTCGCTTCGAAAAGCAGTATCGCCTTATCGTGAAAAGCAGCCACTGTTGGCACTATGAACCTCAAACAGGAGATCTTTTTCTTCATTCCAAGAACACCCTCTCAAATATTTAGTCTCGTAAAACTGATCACTGCAGGCACATTCTTGGGAAAATAGTATCCATCACTGCCCGTGAGAATACCTTTGAAGATTTCCATCTTTTACAAATTAAAAATATTTCCTAGATTAAAAAATGTAACTTAAACTGTGGTGTAGATTTTTCTACTTTCTTTGAATGAAAATTTAAGATAAAAACTGATTCACAAGAAAAGTCAAAGAATTTTATATGGAAATATTCAAAGTTATGGATGGTTAATGATTTTTTTGCAGTAGCAGGCACACCAATCTGAAGTACTTTTTAAAATTTATTTTCAGAATTTTGAAAATATTCTCTTGTGTCAAAAGATTGTTATAAAAATGTGAAAATGCGTTGGTGGTTGAGTGTAGTTCCGGCATTTCTCCAATAAAACAGACAGCTGTTTATATAAATCACTTGTTAATCTCTAGTTATTGAAAACTAAAAATTAATGAAAAAAATTCCTTTAGCTAGTCTTATCGAATGCGATAGTGGATTGCACGTGTGCCAATCAATAATAGCAGCAAGTCTTATCAACACATTTCCTATACTGTACTTATAAGACAACTTTATAACTATAGACAAAAGTTTTCGCTAAATTACAAGTTGATAAAAATTCCAACTCTTAAAACTGGCAATATTTTCATTTGAAGTAATCAAAACTGAACTGGAAATTATAAATAAGTTTTATAAAGAAGCTTTTCATGCTTCCCCATTGAACAATTTTAAATTAAATGACACTAAACTGCAACAAATTGCGAACATTTTTCACCAAAAACATTTTTTTGCCTCGATTATAGCTTCATGCTCGTAAAATAAAACCAAACTCATATCAGAATTTTTGCCATGATAAGCCACGGTGTAATTTAGTTTTATAAATTGCATTACTTCACGCAGAAATGCGTGACTCAGTGCTAGCAAGTTGTGATATAATTCACGCATGCTCAATCATTTGGGCTGTAATGCCATGACACGTATACTCTTGACTGTGACAGTCATTCATCAATTATAAAAAAAAAATTAAAAAATTTCTTGAAAAACCTAATACATTTTAATCTTGAAGCCACTAAAAGAAATTTCTTCTTGTGTCAAAAAGATTCCTCTTAACACAAATGGCATTTCATCTTAAATTTAAGGTTAATCGGATTTTCATTTGTTTTAAAAATAATCTTTTTACAACAAACATTATTCGTCTGGGACAAACTTTATCTAATCTTCCAGCCAAATAATTATGTTTGTGTAAAAAAATTGTTATGTGGTTCAAAACAAAACATGATTTTATTTCAACAAAATTATTTGGTTAGAAGCTTATTCCAGTTTATCACGTAATTTTGTAGGTGATATAACAAAAAAATATAAGTTTCTATCATGATGAGATGGGGGCAGAAATGGCTAAAAAAGTTCTGAACTATTTTGCGAATGACCTTTTTGAAATCAAGAAAAAAGGTAACTTTTTTGTTTTCATAAAAGAAAACCAATAATTTTGAAGAGGGAAAATTGCTTCGCTGATAGACCTAATTTTCAAAGTCCATTATTTATAATCCATTCCCCAAAACAATTGTTAATAAAATTATATAATTTAATAATCATACTTTTCAACTGATTCGAATATTATTTTTAGTCGCTGACTAATCCATGAAAGAAAGGGTTAATCAGATCGCGTATTCTGCTTACGTTCAGATTATCATTCCGGTCACGAACGATTCGGCTTAGAAATAGCCGAGATTATAAAGCGTCCTATTGTTGTCGCGACTATTAATTTCGTAATCACCTCTCTACATTCATTCATTGAATAGAATAATCCAAATGACAGTGGAATTGAAAAGGACAATAATTTTCGAATAACGTCGATCTTTTATTTAGCATAATTCGTTTATTTTTTCTATTCTGTGTTGAAGTTATCACATAAGCTTATTTTGTACAAAGTTACATGGATTTTATCTGCAACATAAAATTTTGCAAGATAAGTTTTTGCGCGAAGGTCGTTTGCTCGAAAATGCCCCGTGAGAACGAACATTCGCTATCGCAATCGTGACTTATTTCATAAGAGGAAGATGTGACAAATCGTCGTTGAACTTCTTGTTTCTTTGTAAAAAATAAGACCTTGACAAAGGTAACTGTTACATGGACATCTACATAGATAAGTGAATGAATTGACTGTAGCATTCACGTAAAAAAAATTCCACAATCAGAATAAAATTAAAGAAGTCTTATTAAAGAAAAGACTCCAGAAAAGATACAATGACTATCTTCTTGATAAGGTTTTGAGGTATGGAAGAAGGATTTGTACAATCTTTTCATAATTTTCAAGTAAAAAATGATGAAAATTTAAATAAAAATTATGCAAGACAATAGACGTAAGGAATAAATTACTTCGCAGCGAAATCTTAGTTTTCATGGCCACGTGAAACATGCTTGAGAAAATATCACAAGACTGCAGTGAGTAACGTGCTGAAGGTTCCGATTAAGCTTCAATTTCAACGTGAAAACATGGAAAACGTAAAAACAACAGACTGGACTTTGTTTCAAGTAATTGGTGTAGCAGTTAAGACGCAGGAGATGTAATCGACCAAGAATTCCAACATCATGAGATGGACAGTCTGATGTCACTCTTATTATATATTTTCTCCTTCTTATATCAAAGAATATATTCAAAAATTGAAAAAAACATGAAGATGAGTTTAAAAGATATTGAAAAAAAATAAGTGACATAAAATTAAAAAAACACAATAATAAAATTCTAAGCAGGCTTAAAAATAATTCAATATTTTCTTATCGTCAATCAATGAATGATTATCTCGCGTAGACTTGAACCAGATAAAGATTAATAGAAAATTTTATTTGTTCCTGCTAAATGAACATATCAGAAACACAAATGTTAAAAACAAAACTAGCATCAGACTTTATTTCCATTTTATGATTCTTAAAATGATTTCAGAACGTGAAATCATATGAAAATTACAGTGATGCATCCCTATTCAGGATTTGAGAAATTCTTCTTTAGAATTTTCGAGCAATCTGTTCAGGTCTTAAACTTTCAAAGATTTGAAGAAGAATATTTTTCACAGGGTCTCAGAATCATATTACCTTCTCAGAAAATCTGTATCTTCTCAAGTTCAAGTGTTTTCTTTCAGCTGCAGGGAATGCATGTACTGGCCTGCAAGATGTTTTCATGGCCCATGTAGAATTTATAACAAAAATAAAAATCTTGTAAGAAATTGAAATCTACTCATTTCCGTTAACTGTCAATAATAGTAATCACAATACCTATTCTCCTGAGATTGGTGAAAAGGTAAATAATTTTTTTACAAAAATAGGTGAAAAAAAGTGTTTTAAGTTGAATGAACATGTAAATCAATGCTTATTAATCTATTTTTGTTTACTGAACATGTCACACAATAATAATCCAACACGGGAAATTCCCACCAAATCACTTCACAGAAAATGAAACGACACGCATTTCGCCGGATTGATAAAACAAAAATGAGAACTTTTAGTTTTCTTTCTAAATCCGGCGGAAGTTAAGTCTTGACAAAGTTATGAGTATTTGAACTTTGAAGCTAATGACATGGGTCATAAATTGATATAAACAAAATTTGTGGAAAATTTTCTTTAAAATGTATTATTTATCAAACTTATTATGTGAATAATATTAATTGAGTATAAGTAAAAAATATATCAAATTTAAAATAGACTTTCCGAGAAAAAATTTGGGCACACATTTTTTTACGACAGCATAAAAATGATTATTTTGAAAAAACACTATTTTAACCGGTTATGTTTATATTTTAGGATATAAGATGAATGACTTTGTTAACAAATTTCTTTTATTAAATAGGTCAAATTCGTGCCGTCTCCTTTCCTTTAAAAACAACATATTTCGTCGGCAACTGATTCTGCGACACTAGCACGAACCATGATTTAAAATGGATACGGTCTCATAAGATTTTTAAAATCAAAATGGTAAATAGAATTTTATTTAGTCAGTTTAAAAAAATGTAAAATATGTAGGTTAAAGATATGACAGATTTCAGAATGGGTGAAAAAAGGTGAATAGGTGACAACCTGTGATGACTGCAATAAGTGGAAGAGAGTAAGAAATAGAAAATAAAAGTAAAAAATAGAGAGATGATTGAGAATTCCGAGTG
This sequence comes from Andricus quercusramuli, assembly GCA_932178445.1. Classification (NCBI taxonomy): domain Eukaryota; kingdom Metazoa; phylum Arthropoda; class Insecta; order Hymenoptera; family Cynipidae; genus Andricus; species Andricus quercusramuli. Next base: position 171,333 of record CAKNXH010001886.1, on the reverse strand, counting down.
GGATTTCCGGAGTGAATAATATCCCCTCTTAGGTGGAACACTATAATTTCAATCGTAAATTCTAAATCTGTCTAAAACAAGAGATGTCATTACTGCGAGAATAAATAAATCCAGATTCTCGGGAAAAAAGAATGAAATTATTTTGACTACGAGCTATAAAATTCAAATGATCGTATTTTTCAGAATGAGAGCCGGATATAGGTTTGAGGCCGCCCCAGTGCCTAAAGTGCCTAGACCGAGGTCTAGACCTAGACCTTCGCAGCCTAAAATACTCTCAAAACAGGGGAATAGAGTGATTTTTTACACGAAAATAGGACAATAATAGGGAAATAAATTCTTTTGAATTAGGTTAATGTATGTGTATCATGTCAAATTCAATATAGAAAGGCTTAAGATTTCGAATCGAAAAATACATTACATTTTCAACAAAAGAGTTTAATTTTCAAACAAAAAATTATTTTTAACGAAAAGAGATTAATTTTTAAGGAACGAGTTGAGTTTTCAAGGTAGAAAGTCTATTTTTTCTTTGAAAACAGTTGAATTTTCAATCAAAAAAGATAAATTTTGAAACAAATAGTTAAATTTTTAACAAAATAAAAAATATCAGCCAAACAGTTGCATTTACAACTAAATAATTGAACTTTCAATTAAAAGGGGCGAAGTTTCAACAAAATAGTTCAACTTCCACACTGCAAAGATGAATTTTCAACCAAATGGTAAAATTTTCCAACAAAGAAGATTCAACTTCAAACCAAAACAGTTGAATTTTCAACAAAGTAGCTGACTTTTCAAATTTTTCAGCCAAGAATAGAAAATTTAAAATTTTAGTTAAGAAAATTAATATTGAACAAAAAAAAAAAGAATTTTCAATAAAATAGTTACATTTTCAAATAATAAAACGAAATTTGAACAAAGTAGTTCAATTTTCAAAGAAGTAGTTTAATTTTCGAGAAGAAAAATTACATTCAAACAAATAGTAGAATTTTCAACAAAGTAATTGAAATCTCAACCAAATAGTACAATTTTTAACTAAAAATATAATAGTAGACTTTCAAATAAAAAATAATTAAAGAATCAACTTTGAGCCAAAAATAATTGAATATTCTCATTGGGTTCTATTATAATTCAAAATTAGCATTTTAACGAAAAAACGAAAAAAGGGGAAGTTTCTTGAAAAACAAGAGAAAAAAGAGGAATTATTTATAAAAGGGGAAAAGAGGGAATTAGGGAGAAAGAGTGTGAAGGCTGTGTATTAAGGTGGGTCGAACAAAAAATTGTTTTAGAAATCGCAAATAGGACCAAAGTTTTTTTTTTTAATTTTTTTACATTTTTAAAGGCGTCTAGTCTCCATGAAAAAGTGAACAACATTTTTTGACACTTGAGAGTTTTTCGGAATCAAAATGAAATAAGAGGGAAACTGGATCCGATTTTTAGTGTTTCCAGTTATGATCCCCCATTAGGGATAACAAAATTGGTTGATGTTGGAAAAAATTGAAAAGACATACCCAGAAATGTAAGAAATTGAAATTCAAAAAAACTTTAAAGCTCTCCTGATAATAATAAATATATTTTGCTCACGCGCGAGTAGATTTAAATCAATCGATTCCACATTCAGTAGACTTCACGGGGGTTCCAATGCACTACTTTTGGGCATGGTATGTTTGCGATTTCTAAAACTATTTTTTTCGACCCACTGTGCTGTATATCCTATAACCTATATCTTTACCGGAAACCAACACATTTTAAAATACATATAACAAAGAAAATTACAATCACTTTTTTATAGGAAACTTTGCAATCCTGTGAAGGATTTCCTAATGACACCCGCCTTTTTTACCAAGAAGCGGCATAATCCCTGTACTTTAAGAACACATTACAACAGAAGATGTTCAATTTTATGACCATTAAGACACATATCCAGAAGAAAATTACAATCTCTTTTTTACCGGAAACTTTGCAATCCATTGAAGTATTTTGAACCTAATGACATCCTTTTTTAAGAATCAGCGGCATAATCCCAGTACTTTTTGAAACACATTATAATAGAAGGTGTTGCATTTGATGACCTTTAAGATACATATTATGAAGAAAAATAAAACCTTTTTTTATAGGATACTTTACAATCACGTAAAGGATTTCAAACCTAATGACACCTGTTTTTTTACGAATCAGCGACGTAACCCCAGTACTTGTTGGTACACATTACAACGAAGGATTTGATGATCTTTAAGATACATCTCACGAAGAAAATTACAATCTGTTTTTTTACAGGAAACTTTGTAATCCAGTGAAGGATTCCAAGTTTAATGTCACCTGACATTTTGAGAAACCAGCGATGGGTCCATAGTATTTATTGGAACACCTTACAACAAATGATGTTGCATTTGATAATCTTTAAGATACATATATTATGAAGAAAATTACGATCACTTTTTCATAGGAAACTTTGCAAATCAAGTGAAGGATTTCAAACCTAATAACACCCGTTTTTTACGAATCAGCGACGTAACCCCAGTACTTGTTGGTACACATTACAACAAAATATTTGATGATCTTTAGGATACATCTCACGAAGAAAATTGCAATCTTTTTTTTTACAGGAAACTTTGCAATCCACTGAGAAATTTCAAGTCTAATGTCACCCGGCATTTTGAGTAACCAGCGATGGGTCCCTAGTACTTTTTGGAATACATTGCAACAAAATATGTTGAATTTGATGATCCTTAAGATACATATTACGAACAAAATTACGATCTCTTTTTTATAGGAAACTTGGCAATCCAGTGGAGGATTTCAGACCTAATGCCACTGGCCTTTTTATGAAGGAGCGGCGTAACCATACTACTTGTTTGAAAACATTTCAACAGAAGATGTTGCATTTGATGATCTTTAAAATAC
>CAKNXH010001886.1:138171-159056 GCA_932178445.1 Andricus quercusramuli | reverse complement strand
TCTGCAGGGTTTGCTTATGAATATTTTCAGAATTCTTTTGCTTGGGTCTAAATAATTTTACTTCAATTTCTTGGAAGAAATCTTTTAATCCAAATTATTGTGAAAAGAATGCATGAAATATAAGCAATTTTAGAAATACATAAAAAGTGTTTGGATTGTTTCTTTTCCTATTTGGAAAATGTAATAATCTAAATAGATTGGTTCAGAATCACCCACAAAAAGGTGTAAATATTTTTTGTTCAATATCTTCGTTCGACTTTAAAATTGGATAGAGCCTTTCTTTAAAAGTACGGCAGTGTGTGCGTCTATGCAGGCCGATAGATAGTAGAATAAACGTGTTGCATAGGTGAATAGACCAAGCACGTCGTGCCACCGTGTCACCACATGCGGCCTACTGCCCGAATAAATTCCTGTCTTATCAGTATACCCAGTTTACGAGCTAACAAATATGTACCGAGTTTCGAGGTTAGAATTCCGTGGGAGTGCGAGACATGAAGGAAGAAGTGGGGATTCCCAGGCAATCTAAAATACTTAAGTTAAACCACCATACCGACGCACAAACAAGAAAAGTAGTAACTACAACGCGGATGAGTCTACTGTCAAACTAAGCTCAAATTTTATTTAAGATTCAAATAGATTCGAAGTTTATTTTACCTTGAAATTTTGTTTACAAAACTGTAGAAAAAGATTCATAATCAAAAATAAAATTCAATGACCATCTAACTTTTCGGCTATTTAGAAACAAAAATAACATAAATGAAAAATATGTTTGTGCAAAGGATTATGCATATATCACAGAAAAAAATTGATCATAAAATCAGCAATCTTGGCCGAATTTATTAATTTTTTACCTGTGTTGTGGCTCAAGTGAAAGTTGATATCATTTAGAACTTAGAATCCAATAGAACTCTTTTTTATTATTCCTTTTTAGTTCTTCGATATCCGATAGATGGCTATTCATATATTTAACTGCGCATGTGCTGAAGAGCGCGGGCCTATTTGAAATCAATAAGTACTATGAATAATTATACAGATAATTTTCAACAAACACTTTGTATTCTTTTTGAAAATAAATTAAATTGAACAACAGAAATACCTAACTTCATAAAAAATATAATATTGACGTAATATTGCAAGAGTATATTATATAATTTCAAATAGTACCGCGCTTTTCTGGTACATGCGCAGTTGGAAACGTCAGATTTTCAACATAACCTTAAAAACTGTCATATTTCATGTGCGCTATCTTATTTTCAAGAATGCTTATTGTCTATAATTTTTGTTCCTTCATTACATTTTTCTCAATGCAATATTATTCAATCTGAATTATACAGTAAAACGTGCATCATTAACTTGTAAAATTTTCGTAGTCGTTTTCGAGATAATTCAGAATTTTTTTTATAATTTTGAAAAGCCTTTTACTGGGTTTATTCTTGGAGGCCAAAGACCATCACCCTTCACCATCACCATCACCTTCATCCTGTTCTCAAAACCCCTTGACATTTGCTTAGTTTTCATGTACCTCTGACAGTTTTCGATGTAATTCAAAAATGTTATTATTGTTTTGAATTTTTAAAGTCTTTTTATTGTTTTCACGCATCTCGGACCGCTTCCGAGATAAATCAAATTTTAGATTGAATTTTTTAGAAAATCTGTTTACTGCTTTAGATCGGGGTGACCGAGGATCATCCCCATTTAGAAAAGCTTGAATATGCTGTCAGTTTTCACATCTCCCTCACCGTTTTGAAAATATCTCAAAATTTTAATTTTTTTTTGTTTGTATTTGGAAAATCTTATTATTAGATTAGTTTGAATAGGTCAAAAACAAACCCTTTTCGACGCGCGGCTCAAATTGATATATTCAGTAAAAAATAATAAAATTGTACGTATTTTTCCTAGGATTTCTGTGGGAAAATTACACGTTTATTGTAAATTTATACACTGATTTCTGAAGGAATTTTCTCTTATCTATATGAAACTTACAATAAACGTGTAATTTTCTCACAACAATCATAGGACATAAAAATACCAGTGATCTTTGTAGGAATTTCACATAAAAAATCACGGTAATTTCGCCGCAAAGATCAATGGAAATTCACAACATTTAGAGGAAATTACAGAATATTTGTTGTATTTCTTCGTGTAATTTTGTACCGATCCTTATATGATCTTTAAAACTTTTTTGGAATGTCTCACAAAGATCACTGGTATTTTTATGTCCTATGATTGTTGTGAGAAAATTACATGAAATTGTTTACAATGTAGGTTATACTATAACTATATGGCGCCGTTCAAAAAATACGTAAGGCTTTTAGGGGGGGGGGGGGCACAATGGAAAAAAAATCATTACAAGTAACTAAGTTACTGTAAAGTTTATTTAATTGTAACTTTTAGGATTGAGGGTAACTTGGTTAATATTTTAAAAGTAACTTGTAACGCGACTTTGCTACGATTTTTGCAGTAACTTGCGACTTTAATTTTAGTTACCTTAAAGTAACTTGGTGTTTTTTATGGGTCATGGGGTAAAATAAAATTCAAAAATGGAGCGTGTAGGCGGAGAAGAACATAAACAAAATATCGCCTTGCGCGCTTCATATATGCTAATTATGGCACCAGCCAAGCAAGAGCAAAACCAAGCAGGCTTGGACCATGTAAAGAGTCTGAATTGCTCGAATTGAATGCGTGAGTCTTGTTTTTACAATGAGATTCAATTTGAAAAACAATTTTTAATGGCTGATAAAAATAAAGTCAGCGAAAAAAGTAATTCTGATGAGGCTGCCGAACAATGCGGAAACACAAAACTTATTACAATATTTATTACAAATATATATTGTTGTTCAATTGCCGAAATATATTGTTTTTGGTTACTTTATCTAGTAACTGTAACTACCATCAGCGAGAAAATTTGTGTCCTCTGGATTTGACGTTAAAAAAGTAAGTGAAGAAAAAAATGGTAGCTCAATGAATGAATGATAATTTTAAAGGTCAAAGTGTTGTACGTACATCAGCCTGAAACCAATATGCCAGAACATTTTTTATACTTTACAGATCTAAAAATCTCATTTAAAAAGTTAGGAAATTCGAAAGGTTTTAACGAGAGTGAACTTTAGAGTTACGTAATTTATATATGGGCCCTTACCAATCACTGGAAATCAAATACAAACTTTTTTAAGGCTGACGGCTTGATCTTTAATCAATAATGAAACGAAAAGCAAAAAAATTAGAAACAAGGAAGTAAATAGAAGGCAAGAGACTTGTTTCTGAAACGCGGAGTTACTGACTTGGTGAAAAAAGTTTCATTTCGAAATCTTGACCTATGACTGTACCTGGTGGGGCATAAATTGCTGTCTGTCGAATGTCTGCCGCTCTGCTGACTATTAGCATTGCCCGCTGTTATCGTTAACGAGCCTGCCTAGTGAAAATAATTGGAGTGATCGACAATTCTCGCGGGAAACTGATAGAGACACAAGGGTTAATCGAACTAACGCTGACATCATCTATAGGATTTCACAACTTGTATAGAAAGTTTATCTGATTCCCGATAATATCAAATTTCTTTCATACCACGGATTCCGTATCTTAATCAACAATCTAATGAAATGTCAGTCCCGTTCTATTTTCAAAGATAAAAGAATATTTGTTCGCTGAGAATTTTCATTGCACCAAGGATTTTCATGACGGAAATATCTTAGACAGGTATTTGATATTACCACATTGTCATATTATATTGCGTAAATGTGTACAGCTACAGAAAGATCAGTACAATTTCTATGAATGGTGTTTGAAGAATAAGCTGCGGCTTTATTTAGTTAAAAGTTCAGTAGTTACGTATTCTAGAATTTTGAATCCAATTTAAATATAAAGGGATTTAGTGAGATTTTAATTTTCAAGGGATTTTGAGAGATTTTGAAGTATTCCAAAGTATACAAGGAACAATTAAGTTGAATGCCTCACAGAATTTGTTCTTCAAATTATGAAAACTGATTCGATGTGAGGCGTCATGAAACAAAAAAAATCTCCTTGACATAATATTAATGACTTCAAATATTGAATGGTACAATTTGGACATAGTGTAAAAATATTATACTATGTAACTATTGAACATAAATAATGAAGAATAAATAAACAATAAATAGTAAGTGATGAATAATAAATACAGGTATAAAATTAATATTGCCAAAGATTGCAGAAATATTTCACAGACATTTGACAAAGATTGCAGTAATTTTTCGAAGATTTCAAATAATTCGCAAAGATTTAGGATAGATTTAAGAGATTTCACAAAGATTTTTATTATTTCTCAACGATTTCAGGTAGATTTCTGAGATTGAACAATTGCTCAATCGTAAAAGACTTCACCAAGACCTCAATCATTTTGAAAAGATTTCACAAGAATTTCAATAATTTCACAACTATTACCGAATATTTCGCAAATATTTTTTAAGAATTCAAAACGATTTTACAAAGACTTCACGAATATTTTACAAAGATTTCACAAACATTTCAATGATTTTCCAAAGGTTTCGAATATTTCGCCAATATTTCAAATAGATTTCGAAGATTTCACTAAGACTTCTATTATTTCACAAAAATTTCAGATAGATTTCAAAGATTGAACAAAGATTTCAATGATTTCTTAATGATTTCCTAATGATTTCACAAGGATTCCAAAAGTTTCGGATAGCTTTTAAAAGACTTCACAAAGTGATTTCACAAATATTATCGAATATTTCAAAAATACTTGAAATATTTCGCAAATATTTTTAAAGAATGCACAAAAATTTCACAAAGGTTCCACAAAGATTTTACAAAGATTTCAATGATTATCGAAAGATTACAAAGATTTCACAAAGATGACAAATATTTCGCAAAGATTTCCGATAGATTTCACAGATTTCACAAAGACTTCAATCATTTTCAAAATATGTTACAAAGATTTCAATAATTTCACAAATATTGCCGGAAATTTCGAAAATATTTTAAATATTTCGCAAAGATTTTTAAAGTAATCCCAAAGATTTTACAAAGATTCAAAAGATTTCAATGATTTCAAAGAGATTTAAATAATTTCACAAATATTACCAAATATTTCAAATATTTTGCAAGATTCCCAAAGACTTTTCAAAGATTTGCCAAAATTGCAATGATTTCACGGAGATTTTGAAGATTTCGGATAGATTTAAAAGACTTCACCAAGACCTTGATCATTTCTCAAAGATTTAACAAAGATTTGAATAATTTCACAGCTATTACCGAATATTTCAAAAATATTTCGCAAAGATTTTTCAAGAATTCACAACGATTTCACGAAAACTTCACAAATGTTATCGAATATTTCAAAAATACTTCAAATATTTCGCAAATATTTTTAAAGAATGCACACAAATTTCACAAAGGTTCCACAAACATTTCATTCAGATGGATTTCAAAGATTTCATAAAGACTTCAATCATTTCTAAAATATTTCACAAAGATTTGAATAATTACGCAAATATTACCGGAAATTTCGGAAATATTTCAAATATTTCGCAAAGATTTTCAAAATAATCACAAAGATTTTTCAAAGATTTTCGAGATTTTACCAAATATTTCAAATATTTTGCAAAGATTTCCAAAGATTTTTCAAAGATTTGCTAAAATTGCAATGATTTCCCGAAGATTTCATAAAGATTTCACAAAGATTTCGAAAATTTTGAAAAGATTTCAGATAGATTAAAAACATTCCACAAAAAAGTCTTTTGTTTTACACAGACTTCTACTATTTCACAAAGATTTCAGATAAATTCCCAAGATTGCACAAAGGTTTCAATGATTTTCCAAAGATTTCGGATAGATTTAAGAGATTTCACAAAGACTTCATTAATTACCCAAAGATGTCAATAATTTCACAAATGTTACCAAATATGCAAAAAATATTTCAAAGTTGAATTGAACTGATTTCAGAAAGGATTCAATTATTTCATAAAGATTTCAGATAGATCACAAAAAGATAAAGATTACACAAAGATTTCGGATTGCTTTAAAAGATTACAAAGCGTTCCTAAAAATTTAAAAACATTGCAATGATATTTCAAAGATTTTATAAGCATTTTACAAAGATTTCAGATATTTGAAATATCTGAAATCTTTGTAAAATGCTAAAGATTTTGGATAGATTAAAAATATTTCACAAAGACTTCTAGTATTTCATAGAGATTCTAGATAGATTTCAATGATTGAACAAAGCAAGAAAGAATTGAAAGATTTTCAGTATCTACTATCCAATGAATTTAATCATGCATAAAAATAACACAAACTATTGAAAATATCAGGATTAGCCCCTCACTTGTATTAGAAACATAATGTATAATACTATTTTTTAGAACAAAAATTATAAATACTTGCGCTAAGTTATCTTTGGAACAAATATATTAATATAACCACAGTTAGAGACATATTCTCAGTGTCACGGTGACCCATCGCATCATTTCGAACCACTTTTTTCATCATTAGGGTGACCAGACGTCCCGGTTTTCACTAGAAATGTCCCGGTTTTTCGTAAAAATCATATAAATCTATTGAGCGCAAAAAAAATGATTGTTAATTGTTAATCCTGCATTTTGGAATAAAAGTATAGCTATTATACAATTAATATGTGTGCCTATAAACAATTTCTTGGTGACCTTTTTTTTTAGTGGTAACATGAAAAATTCCTGAGTGTCCCGGTTTTTGGTGCAACCCATCTGGTCACCCTATTCATCATAAAAATTTTGGGACACATATGAATAAATTCGAAAGCATTTTGCACATGTGTTTTCATTGCGTTTTGCAACCAGGCACTAAACACCAGCGATAAGCACGAACTTCCTCTGTTTTTTGAAGAAATCCTTGTTATACAGTTCTGTGCATAATCTCTGACGTCACACGTGCGACGTCATCGTGGCGCGAAAAAATCAACATTTGAAATTATATTTCTATTTATTGAAATTTATAAATAAATAACAATACTTTCTTCATTCAAACATATGCCATTATTATGCTTTTACTCTCTACTCCGACATCGAATGGTTTTTAAATTTCGGTAATAATTTTGTATTCATTATGTATTATGGATTTGCTGAAAGGAGTTCTTTGGTGGCCCTGGCGCCACTAGAGAATCACTAGATGATGGTCATGAAATCACTCTTGCCAGATTTCAATGCACTTACGAGTAACTTAGCCAGCACTTACGACCCTCGGGAGGCAGATAGCCAGACGGTTACTTCGCTCGTCACTTGGACAGCTCCATAGTCTGCTTGCACATCCGTCTGGAAATCTGGACGACACTGCTGTTCCTATCGGTGAGAACCACCCACGTGCAAAAGGACAGAGGTTCATCTCCAATGGTAAACAGTTCCTTGACAAGTCCCTGGAGATGAACTCCCGGGAAAATTTGTGTATATCTGTGGTCATATCTCTACCGTTTTCCTTGAAAAATGACAGTCTGAGGCTTTATGTGGGTTCTCCACTGGTGTCCTGCGATGTAAACAAGGACAGCAACGCATATAACTTTCCAGGCAGGACAGATAACTAATAAATCTCTTTGTCTTTTGCTAAAACACGAGGAACAGGTCGCAGATTGATGACTGTTCCTTATCCTCTGCAGCAAAGATCAGTTTTGCCAAATAATTGTAGATCAGGCACTTATGTTAGACAATAAAAGATAATAATAAAACAGAAAAAACGGAAGATAAACTTTACATCGATTTCCGACGGAAGATTCTTCGCAACAAAAATTAACTTCACAGGATAAACTTTACACAAATATCGGTTCAACTTTCTTTTGTTTTTCCACGACAAACACTTGTATTTCGAAAGATGCGAAGTTGGCTGAACAAAACCTTATCGCTCTAAAAAATTTCCTGCAACAAATTTTATTCTTAGTTTTTTCTGTGAAAACTACTGGCTTCCATTCACCTAAAAATTTTATTTCATTAAAGCATCTAACAGTACGTCACTCAATCTAATACCTTGTGCACTATTTATTTAAACTTTACCCAGTATAAGAGAAAAATCATTGAAATATGCGAAAATGTCATCCAGTCACATGTCCCTGACTAAATTTTCCGTTTATTCCTTTACTTAGGGACCGTACTTAAATTACGTAACATCTCAAGGGGGAGGGGAAGTCGAGATATTTTTTTACGATTTGTTACGGTAGGGGATCCTTCACTCACACACGTAATTTTTGCGAATTCGCAAAAACTTTCTCCTGAAGATTATCTTTTTAGTTATAAATTTTATTATTTGGTTGAAAATTTAACAATATTCTTGAAAAGACACATTTTTTTTTGCAAATTCAACTGCTTTGTTCAAAATTTGTCTTTCCGGGTTAAAAATTCAACTCTTTTCGTATAATATTACCCTTTTTTTTAAAATTAATATTTTGTTGCTGATAAGTCAACTGAAATATTTTTTTGATGAAAAATATTTTTTCCTGAAATTTGTCTTTTTAATTTAAAATTTCGTCTTCTTCTAGTAGAAATACTGCATCTTTCTTGGACAAAAATGCAATTGTTTTGTTCAAATTCCACTATTTCCTAGGAAATCTACTTTTTGTTTAAAATTTGTATTTTTCTGTAGAAAAATCTGTTGAAACCCTTTTGGATGACAATTCCACTCTTTGTTGAAAATTTGTCTGTTCGATTTAAAAATTAACTTGCTTCAGCAGAAATTACATCTTTCTTGGATAAAAATGCAACTGTTTGGTTTAAAATTCAACAATTTTGTTGAAAAGTCATACTTTTTGGTTGAAAATTCTGCTGTTTTGTTGAAAATTTAACTATTATGTAGAACATTCACTTTTTGGTCAAATTTAATATATTGGCGTTCAAGAGAACTAAAATATTTTCTGGATGGAAATTTAACTATATTTTTATTTTTTTGTTAATTAAAAATTCATCGGTTTAAAGAGAAATTTCATCTTTCTTGGATAAAAATGCAATTGTTTGGTGGAATACACAACTATTTTGTTATGAAGTCATACTTTTGTTTGAAAATTCTACTGTTTTGTTGAAAATTTAACTATTTCATAGGAAATCTACTTTTTGTTCAATATTCATATTTTGGTGTTAAAAATGAACTGAAAGCTTTTCTGGATGAAAGTTCAACTTGAAAAAAAATCGTCCCTTTTTTATTGAAAATTCCTCTGTTTTAGTACAAATTTCACCTTTCTTGAATAAGAATTCTGGATGAAAATTCAACTATTTTTTGAAAACTTGTTTTCTTTTTGAATAAAAATGCATCTGTTTTGAGAGAAATTTCTTCTTTTTTTTTTAAATTCAACTATTGGTAAAGAATCAAACAACTTTCTTAAAAATTCATCATTTTTCGGTAATAATTCGTCTTTTTGGATTGAAAATTCATATTTTTTTCGTAGAAATTTATTTCATGGCTAAAAAATCATATTTCGATCGTGAAGAGTTAACTAAAATCTTCTTCAACATAAAATTCAACGATTTTTGTATTTATCTTTTTGATTTATAAATTCATCCGCTTTGGTAGAAATGTCTTTTTTCTTCATGAAAATGCAACTTTTTGGTTAGAAATTAATCTTCTTTGCTCGAATATTCAATGATTTGAAAGATTTGGTTGAGTCACTTTGTTAAGAAATCATTTTTTTTGAAGAGTTATATTTTTAGTTGAAAATTCATCTGTTTGGTTGGAAATTTAACTATTTTGTTTAAAATTAATCTTTTTGAATTGAAAATTCAACTATTTGGGTAAAAGTATAACTACATTGTTAACAATTGAATTTTTTTGCTTCTTTTTTGGTTTGAAATTAATTTTGTAACTGAAAATGTAACTTTTCCATTTCTTTAAGATTGACCTTTTTTAGTTGAAAATTCTCGTCTTTTGGTAAAAAAATAATAATTTTCTTGGCTTAAAATTTCATTTTTGTTGTGTAAAAATGCATCAGTTTCGTGGAAAAATTATTTTTTTGCTGAAGTCATATATTTTGTTTGTGAATTCAATTTTTGTAGAGATAATTTATCTTTTGGCTTAAAGGTCCACCAATTTAGGTCAAATTTTCTTTTTTTACTGAAAAATCTTTATTTGTTGAAAATTCGTCTTTTTGGTTTCGAAAATTTTTTTTCGGTATAAATTTCATGTTTTTTTATTTAAATATAAACTATGACACTTTTTGATGGGAATTTATATTTTTAGGCTGAAAATTCAACTTTTATGTTAAAAATTTAATTATTTTGTTGAAAATCCAATGATTGAATGAAAATAATTCTTCACAACTTTTTGTGTTATGAAATGAAGAATTTAATTGGTCAAGAAATTTGAAGGAATAAATAGTGATTCGAAAATTGAGTAAAGGAGAAACATGAACACAAAAGTTGGTGCGCGCTTGCGCGCGCACATAATAGTCTAGTATGTACTCATAACTGTCGTATACTAAAAAAACGTCCACATATGAATGACATTTATAGTTCTTAGAGATTTTTAAAATGAAAGTCTTGAGTTTTCAAATGCATATACGAATGTAAGGGATCGTGCATAAATTACGTAACACTTTTTGGGGGGAGGGGGGGTCTAGCTTAATGTTACACAATGGTGAAAAACTACAGGGAAAAGTCGGAAAAAGAGTTACATAGGGGGGGGGGGGGTCAAAATTGTCGGAAAACTGCGTTACGTAATTTATGCACGACCCCTAAATAAGACGATTCCGTTGTGTATTAGACCGGTGATGTTGTCGGTGTTACCCGATCACACACATTTTCTCATTGAAAAGTTCATCAACAAAATATTATTCATCATAGATTTTTTCTATCGCAAAAATTTTTTATGGATATAAAGTAGGTAAGTAACATTAAATTACGAAATTAAAAGTTTTTTATTATAAAAGTTCGATCATTATTTAATTTAGCATTCTTGTGTTTATTTATACAGTGAACTTTCACTTATTCCAAGTCTCTCACGTTCGGATATTCCAAGCGGCGAAGCTCCTTTACCTCCCACCACTGTCCCTGTAGGGTCTCGCCCACGTCAGTGGCTTACCAATTAAAAAGAGGCCCGAAGAGGGGGATGCCCGCGTTTGCAGGTATGCGCAAATATAAGGACGCACACATGCTTACAGCGCGCACATCGATACAAGTCAGGGACAGCCAATAAACGTCGCTTGAGAAAAACTCCCCACGACTCGCGGTAGAGGTGGGGGCCCCCGCAGACTTGGAATATCCGAATGTTTACGTTTCTCGGCTGTTGAAATAAATGGAAGTTCACTGTATTTAGATATATTCAATCAAATGTTTTAAGCTTTTTCAATCATTTATACAGATTATTGTGACCTATATAGAGTTTTTACAAGCATTCATGTACACATTTTATTATTAAAAATTTTAAAAATAAATAAAAATCAAAGCACCCTTCTTAATCTTGTTTATCGCTATTTTTATCATAATAAGTTTTAGGATTGATGGAATAAAATGTTTTACTTAAATACGGAATACCTTTTTTAAAAAAAAAAAGTTTCTAAGCGCATTGTGTTGATTTATTGATTTTCACCAATACTTTGATCTTGGTAGCTTAGCCCTTGGTATACACACTGGGTTACACTAATCCGGTCCGATTTTGCAAGTTCTGTTATTTCGAAAGAAGAAGAAGTGTGGGAATGTGCCCAGGGGGAAAAAAGTTATGGGCCTATGCTACGCAGAGCGGCCTTACCAGCTTCAGCGTCTCAAAAATTGCCGAAGGTTGCACTTCGAAACTTTCTCTTCGGGTATTTTTCACCCAGTGTGTATATGGTGTTACAAAATCCAGACAAGCATAAAAATCTAAATGTAACTCAATTCGTGTGCCTGAGTTTATTGTTGGTATGTGTGTGTGTGTGTGTCTATGTGTGTGTATGCGTACGTGACGATCATGTCTCCCAGCGTACGTTTTGCATCTGCTGACTGATTTACACTTACGTGCGTCTCATCATGCTATGATATTTTTTAATTCAAAATATCAATGAAAATTATTCATTTTTTGCAGCTACTTCATCAAAATGCTAATGGGTGCGAAAATTCACCTTGTTTATAAATATTTGAAATACGAAAAACCTATGTGTAAGGAGCACACTGCAAAAATTTGTGAGCAATGTGCTCAGCCGCGTCGGAATGGGCCGAAACGTAATTTACGATATTTGCGTAAAAAATTATTTTCCAGTTTTCCACTCATATTTTGATTCTGAATAAAAAATTACGCTGAAAAATTCTAATATTTTATATATAATTATATCCCCAAAACCGAAAAATTGAGTATTTGTTTGAACTTTTGCATTTTTTTAATAACTTTATTAATTTTCTAACAATATTTGCGTTATTGCAGAAGATAATCATGAACGTTAATGTATGAATATAATTCAAATCATTAATTTTTGCCGAGAAATGGAGTATTCTGGTGGCATGACTTATCCGCGCGGAACCGGAAATGTTCCTACTTTCGAATCACTAAACAAATATGTTTTTCAGAATATGGAAAAACCGAAAACACAGTCTCGAAGTACAAATCTTGAACTTTCTATTCATCAGTATTTGAGCCTATTCATCATGATTTTCATTTAAACAACAGCCTTTTAGAAAATACAAGATTTTTTTACAAAAATTTTAAAGATTTCTTTGTTTATTTGAAAATATGTATATGTTTTTTTATATTTACCATTTTCAAACCAGCACTGTTCAATTCTTGAGGATTTTCACTATAAATACCAAAAGAAAAGAGGCAACATTGTTCAATTAGGAACGAAGATATGAGCTGTTAAAGTTTGCCGGGTGAACCTAACCCAGTGTGTATACCTCGTTATAAAACTAGTGTGTATACCAAGGGTTAGTATTTTGATTTTTTTCCATCCTTCTGTCGGAAAATATCCATAAAAACAAAGTTTTTTCCTCAATTTTTTGAAATCATCCTACAAACTACGCAACATTTGTTAAGTTTAGCGGGCTTTACACTATTTGCTGAATAAAACCTTAGATTTGGAAGCTTCTAACACTTTACAATTGAACGTTTAAATATGAATCTATTAACGTTAAATTATTTTAAAAATGAAAATAGTTTATGAAGTTTCAATTGGACGTTTACATTTGTTTAACTAATAAGGTTCTCGAATTGAAACACTTCAATTTTCAACTTTAAAATCTGTAGTTTTAATTTTCAAAAAGAGTATATAGTCTCTTTGTTACATGGTCCATATTGTTTAAATTTGTTATATAATTTATTTTAATAAATTCTAATTATTTTTTAATTCAGGTCTCTCCGGTAGTAAGTAACAAAGTAACTAAATTTTCTTTAAGAAGACATAACTGTAAATATTTTGAAAAATTACGCAACATAGGGGAAGGGGAGAAATATCATTCAGTTTTCGAATTGTTACATGGAGGAAGGAAGGGGTAAAAAAGTGGCACAAAATATATTACGTAATTTATGGATGGCCCCTAACTAAAAATTGATGGATCGAAAAAGGTTTCGTAAAAGAGACTGGAGACTAATAACAAGTTTAGATTGGCCTTGAAATGTTCTGAAAAATATGTCTGAATTAATTAAAAGTTTCCTCTGTAAACAAAATGTTAAACAAATATGACTGACACGATACACCGGTTAAATCGGTTCTTAATCTTTCTTGGGCGTAAAATTACGAGGCGATGTTCGCCTAATGTATATCATTAAATCTAGATTCCAAATAGATTAGAAAATCAGGTCGTTGGATTCAGAATCAAGTTAATTACTCTCGGTTTGTAGTTGAATACCACACAAAAAATACATAAAAAGATAAAAAAATGTATCAAGGTTCCGTATATCGTATCATCAAGAATTAAGACTTCAAGGCACATTTCTTCGCTGAATGTTGTTGTTACAGAGAAGATTAAAACTGAATTAATTACTCGCTGTACTTTGGAGAGGCGGGACTGACAATTGAACAAGTGAGGCAGTGAACTTGAAATATAATTTTGAAGTGGTAGATAGGCATATAGGTATAAGGTGGTATATAGGTATAACGTAGATAGGCATATAGGTATAAGGTAGATAGGTATATAGGTGTAAGGTATAGATATTTTAGATTGATCTGGAATTCTCGTGTTATTTATTTAAATAACACGTTCATTCCGCGACACTGCTCCGACCCAGGTTGCTGATCAATCTCTCTAGCGATCACCCCAAATGAAGAGCCTCACAAAATTGTTATGTGTGGCTCCCCACTTGGGCCCATTAGTATCCAAGGTCTTTGTTTCAGGCGTCATTCACTCTATTGTCACTCTGTTTACGAACTATTTGTCGTCATATTTTTCTGTCCTGGCATACTACTCTAGCATCCTTCACGTCCATGCATTTTTTCATGCAAGCCGAGGGGTGCAGAAACTCCTAAAATTGAGGCCCACCAGAAGTGGAGTACTTTGGATTTTATCAAATTACCCTGGATTACCTCTATATACAGAATTACTTTGGATTACCTAAGATTACTCCGGAGTGCACAGGATTACTCTGGATTTTCAAACAAAAAGGATTACTTTTGAACAAAATAGTTAAATTTTTAACAAAATAGATGAACTCTTATTCAAATAGTTAAATTTTCAACTAAAAGTTATACATTTTCCACAAAAAATTGAATAGTTAAATTTTCAGTTGAAAAATTACTTTCCATCCCAAAAATAATAAATTATCAACAAAATTGTTACATTTTCAAAAAAAAGATAAATTTTGACGTGATATAATAAATCTTCAACTGATAGTTTGGTTCCCGAAAAATTCTCACATTGAATGTTTTTAATGACAAAGTTTCGTTAAGGGGTCCCTTTTAACATATCAAAAATGCTAGAACAGATCAATTGCCCAACCGGTTTTTTTTTCGAAAACAGTTTCAAAAGTTACTTTTGCGTTGACGGATAATTCCCATTGCATTTTAGAGTAAAATGTCCAACAGAAAAAAAGAGGACAAAGTCATGAGAAAATGTTGTCAACAAAATAATCCGCTATGTTCTATAGGTTTTGGGTTAGAATATAATGAAAAAACCCATGTTTTTGGATTTTCAGCGAAGAATCACTAAGTTTCAAAAAAGACTGTGTAACTTTGCACCTAATTACTATACGGAAAAGTGTTCCACAGGTGAGTGAAAATAGACTCAATTTCTGGTGATTTCAAGAAAAGGACAATGTCCTACCTTTAATAGGGCATAAGTTATGACCCCTCAAAGTTGGCCATTTTTGCCTGTTTTTACGGGCAAAAAAGTGGTATTCAGTTTTTTCAAAATAAATCAAGCCAGGTTTAGTTCGCATTGATGATGCTAGAGGATGAAACAGAGTCTATAAAATTCTGTGTACATTTAAAAAAAAGAAAGTCTTTTACACCTATTATTTTTGGAACTGCAAGGTTTCAAAAATTTCATTTTTTTGCATTTTTGGCTAAAAACGAAAAAGTTGTGTTTTTTTTAAATGCCTCGTTTCCTGTGGACCCTACGACAAAGTTTATACAGAACAATTAAAAGTGGAGCCAATTTAGCGTAATTAAAAAAACTGTCCTAGCACTAATAGGTCACGAGATATGACCTTGGAAAGTGCACTCTTCCTACATAGAGGCACCTGAGCGTATCGTAAAGTGGAACTACGCTCATATTTCGAAGTTTTTGTCCAAAATAAGTGTATACGTTTCATTTATCATGTATTTTTATTGATAATTGTTCATAACAAAATCTTGCCATAGCCACTTGTGAGTACTTCTTGAGTACTTTTCTAACAAAAAAGTAATTGTATTTGATTAAAAATTCATTAAAAGAGATTATTACAAAAAATTATTGAAAAGCTATTTGTTTATTAATAAGAAATATGTATCAAATTTTTAATGAAATATAATTACTTTTTTGTTAGAAAAGTACTGAAAAAGTACTTAAAAGTGGCTATGGCAAGATTTTGTTATAAACAATTATTAATAAAAAATATTTGCTAATTGATAAAAAAACATCGCACATTTTCAATCAATTAGAATCACTTTTTTGCCACGAAAGTACTAAAAAAGGGCCAAAAAGTAATCACAAGTGAAGACAGTAAGCTTTTGTTATAAACAATTATTTATTTATCAATGGCAAAGACGTTTTATGCATGATAAATGATATGTATACATTTTTTTTGACAAAAACTTCAAAATATGAGCGTAGTTCTACTTTACGGTACGCTCAGGTGCCTCTATGCAGGAACTTTACAAGGTCATATCTCGTGACCTATTAGTGCTAGGACAGTTTTTTTTTTCAATTACGCTAAATTGGCTCCACTTTTATTTGTTTTGTATAAACTTTGTCTTAGGATTCACAGGAAACGAGGTATTTAAAAAAACACAACTTTTTCGTTTTTAGTCAAAAATGCAACACAATAAATTAAATTTTTGAAACCTTTCGATTCCGAAAATAATAGGTCTAAAAGACTTTCTTTTTTTTAAATGTACGCAGAATTTTATAGACTCTATTTCATCCTCTAGCATCATCAATGCAAACTAAACCTGACTCGATTTATTTTGAAAAAAACTGAACTCCACTTTTTTGCCCGTAAAAACAGGCAAAAATGGCCAAATTTGAAGGGTCATAACTTATGACCTATTATAGGTAGGACAATGTTCTTTTTTTGAAATCACAGCGAATTGAGTCTACTTCCACTCACCTCCAGAACACTTTCCTGTTTAGGAATTGAGTGGAAAAGTACACAGTATTTTTTGAAACTTAGTGATTTTTTGCTGAAAATCCAAAAAAGTAGGGGTTTTTTCAATATATCCTAACTCGAAATCTATAGAAGATAGCGGATTATTCTGTAAACAAAATTTTCTCATAATTTTGTCCTCTTTCTTTTTTCTGTTGTACATTTTGCTCTAAACTGCAATGGGAATTATCGGTCTACGCCAAAAAAAAACTTTTGGAACGGTTTTCTAATAAAAAACCCGGTTTAGCAATTGATCTGTTCTAGCATTTTTTATACGTTAAAAGGGACCCCTTAACGAAACTTTTTCATCAAAAACATTCCATGTGGGAAATTTTCGGGAATTTCACTCATTATTTCAACGTAATGCCTGCACTACAACCAATAACATGAATTTTTAACCGAGTAGATCAATTTTCCACCAAAAAAGAGGAATTTTCTACTAAATAGTGGAATTTTCAAGTGAAAAAAATAAATTTTCAATAAAAGAGATAGATCTCTATCTAAAATCTTGCATCTTGAATAAAAAAATTGATTCCTAACAAATCCGTTTAACTTTCAACCAAATATGTACTTGAATTTTCAATTACAATTTTCTACCAAAAAGACGAATTTTCAACAAAATACAAGAATTTTCAATTAAATAGTTGAATTTTCAAATAAAAAAATAAATTTGCAATAGAAACGGAATAGTTAAATTTTCAGCTAAAAAAATTATTTTTGAACCATAAAATAAAGTAATTTTTAACAAAAAAGATGAATTTTCAAGCAAGAATGTTGAAATGGAATGGTTAAATAGTCAGTAAAAGCTTTCGGGTATATCGATTAGTGCGATTAAACCAAAGTTTTTCATTTAACAACAAAATAAACAATATTTTTATCCTAACTTTTCAGATGTACCTTTTTTTTGTAAAATCTGCGAGTTGACTAAAGAAGATCTTAAGTCAGTGTAGTTACTATCTAGCAATATTTTCAAGAAGGTGGAGTGAAAAAAATTTATAATGTTTCAAACAAATTAATAAACAACAGTCATTTTTTGTGATTCGCAATGATTAGTTTTTTGAAATTCACAGTTTTTATATAGAATATGAGAGAAATGTATGTCTCATCATGATTATCAAAAAATATCTGCTGCTTGGCAGCATTATTTAAATAATTTTTATAAACAAATACACAGTTTTCGTATGTCACAATGAATAGGCTACATTTTTTTTCAGAATCGACCAAAAATGTCTTGCCAATTACTTCTTGCTGTCATTTTTTCAAATTAAGAACAATTGGTAATTATTCAAACAATATTTATAACGAAATTAACAGTTTTAACATTATTCCACGAAAATGGAGAATTTTTTTGCGGAACCCACTAAGAATGTATTGTGACTCCTACTTGTAATTATGTTCAAATTGATAAAAAATATTAATTAAAAATTTTTTTTTATAAATAAATGCACATTTTGACCATTTTTCGAAAAATAAGTTCCATTTCCTGTACGAAATCAACTGAAAATGTATTTTCAATGACTCTTCCCTATGATACTTTACCTACGGATAATAAAAGTTAATTATTTAAACAATTGTTCTGAACAAATATACATTTTTGTCACTTTTGCAGGAATAGCCTTATTTTTTCGTGGAGTAAGTTAGAAATGTCTCAACAATGACTTCTTGTTGCCTTGTTTGTCCAGAATCTGTGAATGAGACATTAATCCGAAGAGACGTAAGAAGCCATAGGAACAGAAGAGCTTGCGTGAAGAAATGCATGGACGTGAAGGAAGCTAGAGTAGTATGCCAGGACAGAAATGTGTGGCGACAAATAGTTTGTAAACAGAGTGACAATAGTGTGAATGGCGCCTGAAACAGAGACTTTGGATACTAATGGGCCCAAGTGGGGAACCATACATAACAATTTTGTGAGGTTCCTCACTTGGGGTGATCGCTAGAGAGATTGATCAGCAACCTGGGTCGGAGCAGTGTTGCGGAATGAACGTGTCATCTAAATAAATGACACGAGAATTCCAGATCGATCTAAAACACCTATCCCTAACACCTATAAAACTCCTATATACCTTATGCCCATATACCAACCTACTCTATACCTATTCACCTGTTTAATATTCCCCAACCGAGCAAGTCACGCCTACCCCGAAAGGGAAATGGCTTAATGGTATAATAATAATAATAATAATAAACAATATTCATGTAGAAATGCACAGTTTGACCATTTTCCATGATAAGTATTAATTTGAAATAAAAAACTTTTAAATTATTATTTCTTTTTGTCACAATTTCTTAATTACGAAAAGTGTTGATTGTTTAAACAATCTTTATAAACAAATTCACAGTTGGACCATTTTTCAATGATACGTTTTCAATGTTTTTTAAACAATTAACACTTTTTCCTAATTAGGAAAATGTGACAAGAAGGAATAATTGGAAAAACATTTATTTTTGATTCCTTAAGAAAATTAATATTTTTCATGGAAAAATGGTCAAACTGTGCATTTCTACATAAATATTATTTATATAATGAACAGTTCTTGTTAATTGGATAAACCAGGCAACAAGGAGTCATTGTTGAGACATTTCTACCTTACTTCACGAAAAAAAGAAGGCTATTTCTGCAAAAGTTACCAAAATCTACATTTTTTTATAAAATTTGTTTAAATAATTAACTTTTCTCATCCGTTGGCAAAACATCACAGCAAAGCGTCATTAAAAATACATTTTTAGTTGATTTCGTAAAAAAAATGGAGTCTATTCTTCGAAAAATTGTCACAATGTGCATTTATTTATAAAAATTGTTTAAATAATGCTACCACGCAGCAGATATTTTTCAATAATCATAATTAGGCATACATTTTTCTTATATTCTATATAAAAACTGTGAATTTCAAACAAATAATCAGCGCGAATCACAAAAAATGGTTGTTGTTCATTAATTTGTTTAAAACATTATAAAATTTTTTTTCCTACTCTAACCTACTGGAAACTATTGCTAGATAGTAATTACACTGACTCAAGCTCTTCTTCAATCAATTCGCAGATCCTACAAAAACTGACTTAAGGTCTTCTTTAGTCAACTCGCAGATTTTACAAAAAAAGGTACATCTGAAAAGTTAAGATAAAAATATTGTTTATTTTGTTGTTAAATACAAATTTTTGTTTCAACCAAATCAAAATTCTCGCACAGACTCGATATACTTGAAAGCCTTACGGTCATTGAAAAAAAAAGGTCAAAATCCATTGAAAATTGGGTTGGAGACAGACTTCTGTCCACAAAAAGTGCTTTCGGCTACACTGTGCGATGTCGCAGTAGATCTTTTGTCATTCTTCAAAGCTAATTTTGCATGGGAATATTATTACTTCTCCTCTGCGACAATTGTACCCTTTCTGATCAACGTAAGATTAATCTAAATAATTTTTGGAAACCGACGTTACCATTTTAAAACGTTAAAATGCTTTAAGGGGGTCATCCTGTGTGACAGCCTTTTATAAAAGTTTTTTCCAAATTTTTTTAGCGTAATTCAAAAACACAGAGCTTGCATATTTTTACTATATATTTATTCAGTCTTTGGTAGTAACTCTGAATTTTTATATGCAAAAATATGATCCTGATCGCGAGTTTTATTGAGCGAATGGCAACCATATAAAAAATGGTAGGTAAACGGCGACCATGATTCTGTCAGAGTGGCTCATCCGAAATCAAAAAGCAAAATTGGATGTTAATCTATAGGTGAATGGCTATCGCCTGAACTAGGATTTCTTGAAAATCTCAACAATTCAATTTTTTATATGCTTTTAAGCATTACGATCCAAAATTTCATGATTTTTTGCGACTATTTTTTTATGAAAAAAAAAACGGTTCAATATTTTTCAAAAATTCTAGTTTCGGCGATAGCTGTATGTGTGCTGAATGTACCATTGAAATTTGAAAGCAATCGATTGAACCGTTTTTGAGAAATCATGGTCGCCACCAGCGTGAAAAAAGTTTGCATGGCTCACGCATGGCAATAAACTTGGAAATATCTGGCTAAAGCATGGGTCATGCATGGCAATACACTTGGAAATATCTGGTTAAAGCATGGGTCACGGCTGAATGGTAGCATGGCTAAAGCTTTGCTCGAGTCCGTTTTCCATGCTTAGGACACGCAGAACACAAATGAATATTTTGAAGAAGATGTAAGTTTGCCAATAATCGA
>CAKNXH010001886.1:81253-122103 GCA_932178445.1 Andricus quercusramuli | reverse complement strand
ATACATACATACATACATACATACATACATACATACATACATACATAAATACATGCATGCATGCATACATACATACATACATACAAACAAACAGAATTTTTTATTTAAAATTAAACTACATGTTTGAAAGTGGAACTGATTTGTTTAAAGATCTTATTTCGGTTGATGATTTATCATTTTAGTTGAAAAAAATTCCTTATAGAATAAAATTTAACTATTTTATTGAAATGTTCTTTTGGTTGTCAGTTAATTTTTAGATGAAAATTTAACTATTCCATGTTCGGTTGAATATTTATTTTCTTTAGTTGAAAATTCAACTAGGTTTTTGGTGAATAATTTCTGTATTGTTTTTAAACTTTGCTTTGTGGTTTAATAATAATCTTCTGGGTGACTAATTCATCCTCGAATTCATCTCTTCGGTTGGAAATTAATTTATTTGGTTGAAAATTTAACTATTAGATTGAAAATCTCTTTGAAAATTAAAAATTTGGTCAAAGTTTCATGCATTTTGTTGAAAATTAATCTTCTTTGGTAGAAAATCGATCTTCATGGTTGAAAATCCATCTGCTTGGTTGAAAATTTAACTATTTCGTTAAAAATTCATCTATTTGATTGAGAAGTTGTTTCTTTAATAAAAAATTTGACTTTTGAGTTGAAAATTTGACTGTTTGGTTGAAAAATAATTTTCTGGGTTAAAGATTCATCACTTTGCTTAAAAATTCGTTTTCTCTACTAAATTTTTCCAACTGACAATGTAGCTATTCCATTCGTACTAGAAAATTGATTTTTTTTTTTAGTTGAAAATTCACTTATTTTGTTGGAAACTCATCTTTTTCAGGTCAAAAATTCATCTTTGTGTTGCAAATTTAACTTTGTTCAAAAAGTCATCATTTCGGCTTGATAACTCAACATTTTGGATTATTTTTTTTTGGTTTTTATTGGCTGAAAAATATTTCTTCTTTGAAAACTCAACTGTTTTGTTGAAAAATCCTCTCTTTGTTTTAAAATTTGTAGTAATCCTGATATTGCAGGAATCCTGATATTGCAAACTTGATTACTCGATATTTTTAAATTTGGGTTTTGAAATATTTTTTACCTTCATTTTCTCTGAAGAAAATGACATTAATCGTAAACTCACTGATTAAATGGTAGATAACTATTCAAAAAGTTAAGCATTTTTAGGCTTCGAGACTTTCAAAATAATGAGCGCTTAGAATTTTTAGATAGGTTTGAAAATAATGAAAATTTTTCAAAAAAAAAAATGAAATTAACAAAGTACTTTGAAATTTTAAGCGCGTTTGAAGATCCAAACATCAAAACAGCGTACAAATGGTAATCTTTTACCTGTTGTAAAAATACAACTTTTGATTGATATTTGACAATAAAGTGCCCTTCAACTGAAAGTCAATATTCTCAATTATGTGTTGGAATTTGGCAACATCCTTTCCTTCGAGTTTTTCAAAATACCCAATCGGCATTGAGAAAAAGCGACAATGCCTTCGAGATTTTCGTGACATATCTATTTTTGAGAGTAGGATTATAAAACTGAAATGCTACTAATTTTTTTAAGAATAATATTTAGCATACACACCTATATTTTAGAAACAATTTTATCAAGCTGACGGTGAATGGTTGAAATGGTCTTTTTAAGACAATTTGTGGGATTTCCAACAAAAAATTTGATAACTAACTTGTCTGTTCTCCTTTGTTTGCTGTCAGAGAATGTGGCAATCGAACTGGCAGATGGATAGGGGCATCGTAAATCATTGTTTAACGCGGCTCGAATTCATTCTCATTATCACTTCTTCGCTCTTAAAATCCGTTCAAGATTCAGCAAACAATGAATGTTGAGAGGACTGCTAAGAGAGAAAAACTACGACTAATGAGCAGAACGCGTAAATTAGTCATCGCTAGTGGCAGCAATGCTTAATTTTACATCTCCCTTCAAAATGGGATTATTAATGTTGGCTATCTAAGCCATAAATATTCGTTTGCTCGCGGCCAATTTCCACTTGAATTAAACGAACGGTTGCCAGCCGGCTATGGAATTATTTCGTAATTGAAAATATAATTAAACCACGTTACGCAACAGCAACTACTCCAGGCTCGATAAAATTTTAAAAATCTAGGTTTTAACTTGTCTTAAATCCTCGCTCAAAGCTAATAAGCTGAACGCATTTTTCTCTATTAAGAAATAACAGATTTTATATTGATATATTTATATTGCATACTATATACATATTACAAAAAAATTATATTCAAACTACATTACAATTAGCCAAACAGAATACAATCATTTAAAAACTGACAGTCCCTTTCTGTTCCGAAAAAAAACCTTACCCTATTGTTACCGAGCAACTTTTTCAAAAATCTTCAAAAACAATTTTAAAGTAAATGTTTTTGTGTACACAAAATTAGAGAAAAATTCTTTTCATCAAATGTATGTCACAAAAAAGGGTTGAAGGGTAATAATTTAAGAATTCTTCAACTCCAAATTTTTTGACCCGTAATGTTTTTTGATACTTTGTATTCCTACTGCAGTGTAAATGTTTTCATCAAATGTACGTCACTACGAATTTTTTTTTTCAAGAAAATTTTAAGAACTATTTAACTAGAATATGTTTTGGAAATTAGTGTACTTTTACTGCAATGTGATTTTATAAAAATTTTACTTCTACAGAAATAATTTATAATTTAATTTATAATGCTCACTTTGCACGCAAGTTTGAGCGTATTTTGCCTAGTTGGACCGTAGAATTAGGTTTATAATTTTTCATTATTATTTGTGCAATAAAAATCTGAATTTTTGATTTTTTCAGAGAATTCGAAAAGTCGTTAAGATAATCTTGTATCAAAATGTGCTCACTTTTTGAATTTTCATTCAAAATGGCTGGATAACGAACTTGTCCTCAATTTTTGGACACTTTGAGAGTATACAATAGCCCGATCCCATAGGTTGATTCTTCTGAAAGTTATCGTGCTAACAAAATAAAAATCTAAAGAGAGACATACAGACTATCAAACAGACAGACCGACAGACAGACAAACAGACAGACATTTTGTAAAAACCTGTTTTTCGGTTCAGGGGGTCTCAAAACATGGGCATTTGACAAAAACCGGGGGGGGGGGCGCCAAATTTTACACAAATCTAATACCTTCTCTGGATGAGAATATAAAAATAAAACAAAATTAAAATAAAAAATTTTCGTATAATTCTACAACTACGATATTAACCAAAGAATAACCCTTTCAACTGTTAATTGCGTCCCTACAAGAAATTGTCTATAGTTTTACAAACTTAATCAAATTCACTTATGAGTTTTACCATTGTGTGCCGAAACTTTGAAAGCAATTTGATTGTTTTTAATTTACTTGCTCCTAAAGCCAACAACCAACACCAACATTCTCAAAGAAATTCATTATTGAGATTTTATATTAAGCTTTGTAAATAAATGAAAGCTTTGGCCTTCTACATACAAAATATGAAACGATTTTGCTTTAAAATTCAGAACCTGTCTGAAAGACGAAGAAAGGGAAATTTCTGGTAAAAGTTACCGCATTTAGGGTCAGGGTCAGGAACCGAATTTTTATTGTCTGTGTCGAGAAGAAGAAGGGCCCGAGAAAAAATGTCTTCGGTATAATCTTGGATGGACATTCGGACAAGCTTCCTGCTGACACTGAAAAGAAAGGAAGGGATTTGAGGCATGGGGTATTCCTTGGGCTTGGGGCACCATGGGTTCTCGAAAATCAAGATCTGGAGTCTTGATAAAGAATAGTCAATAGAACACAAAGATACTAATCATATGCAAGCTCCCGTAACCCATCACTTTGAATTAAATATTTCGAGACAAGAAATTACATTCCTAGACCTAGAGCCTAGAGTCTAGAGCCTGTGATATAGCGTTAATATTTTTTCACTTTCAAAAATCTCTGAGAGTCAACTTTAAACTTCTAATAATATAATCTCTTTCGTTCTCTTCGGGACCGTGCATAAATTACGTAAAGGCCTTTTCTGAAATTTTGAACCTCGTAGCCCAATTTGTTAGGGTCCCTAAGTTTTGACCACTCCAAACCCCCTACTCACGTAATTTTTGCCGACTATACTTTTTTCGTGAATTTATTTAAAGGTTTTGCCAAAAATTCCGCGGGAAGATTTGGAGGAGGGGTAAATGATTACTGTTTTTTATGAATTAACAAATTAGTTTAACTTTCAACCAAAAGAAATTTCTACCAAGAGAGATAAACTTTCAAATAAAAAAACTACATATCAAGAAGAATTGAACTTTCAACCAAGAAACATTTTTCGGACAATAAAAAAAAATGTCATTTAAAATGTTGAATTATCAATCCAAAAAGGCGGGCTTTTCCTACAAAAGAGTTGAATTTTCAACCGAGGAAATGTTTAACTTATAGTTGAATTTTTGATCAAAAAGATTTATTTTCTACTAAAAGAGACGAATTGTCCACAAATTACATAAATTTCCAACCAGTTTATTTTCCTAACTTAAGAAGATAAATTTTTAAACAAAAATCGGATAGTTAAATTTTAGTTAAAAAAAAAATTAATTTCCAATAAAAGTTGAACTCCCAAACCGAAAATATGAATTTTAAACAAAAAAATTAATTTTTCACAAAACTGTTGAATTGTCAACAAAGTTGTTAAATTTTCAACTAAAGAAATGAATTTTAACTAAAATTATGAATCTTCAACGAAAATAAATTAATTATTAAGAAAGTACTTAAATCCTCAACTAAAACGGATTCATTTTCAAAAAAGTGGTGGAATTTTTAACTAAAAAGATGAATTTTCAACCAAAAATGTAACAGCTGATATTTTAACCAAGACTTTCATTTTAAATAAAAAAGAAGTTGAATTGTACCAAAAAGGACGAATTTTCATTTTTCAACATGAGATGAATTTTCAATCAAGAAAGATTTTCCAGCCGCTAAAGAAAAAACTGCCGTCCAAAGTGTTGAAGATCGAGTTGAACATCCAAACCAAAAAGACGAGCTTTCGATGAAAAAGTTGCATTTTTCAACAAAATACTTGCATTTGCAACCAAAAAGATAAATTTTCAACCAAGAAGATTAATTTCCTATCGAGAAACACTAATTTCTCAACAAAGCAGTTCAATTTTCAAAAAAAAAAAAATGATTTTTCGATAAAGAAGTTCAACTTTCAAATAAGTAGTTGATTCTTCTACCTAAAAATATGAATTTTCAACAAAATACTAGAGGGTTGCGCCGACAGATTTTTGACAGGCGGCGATTTGAGCAATTTTGATCGGCGGCGCACAATGAGGAAAAAAAAAACATTTTTGGTTCAAAATAACGTACAGCCCACAAATATTGACCGATATGGACAACAAAAATTTGAAGAACAAAAACTGATAAGATTTCTAGCCAGTGATTTTTAAATCAGGCTTTGCATTTTTTTATAAATAAACAAATACAACGAAAAAATTGCCATTTTTTCTATTTGAAGTTCCCGTGGCTCGTCAATAACAGGAAAATTGTTGAAATTGCCTAAGTTACATGGAGTTACATTAGTTAACGATGTTACTTTATTATATAATAAACAAACAAATTTTTTATAAGAAAATTATTTGTTGAAAAAATGTTTTCTACGATTATCAATACTTTTACGTTTTGTTAAGTTCTGTTACAAGAAATTCAGATAAAACAATATAATAATAAAGAATTTTCGACTTAAAATTATTATTGTCAATTTTATAAACAAATTTAATAAAAACTGCATTAATCATGCATTTCTCGAACAGAAAAATTCGTTTTCTTCGATTTCAATTTTTTGAATTAGAAACTATATGATAATTTTAGCAAAATTCATAATTTGTTGATTGATAATGTGACTTCTTTAAACAAATATAATAAACAAATGCATTAATCAGGCATTTGCCGACAGAAAAATTTGTTTTCTTCGATCTCAAATTTCTTAGTTAGGAACTTTATGATAATTTCAGCAGAATTCATAATTTTTTTTTGAATTTTATGATTTTTTTAAAAACAAATGTATTAAAAAGAAATTCGTTATAGGGGCACCTGTCGACGGGAATTATTTTTCATGCCAGACTTTTGAATTGGGATCTTCATAATAAATTCAGCAACATTCATGATTAGTTGATAAATTTCAGGATTTTTTAAAACAAATGCATTAATCAGGCATTTATCGACAGAAAAATTCGTTTTCTTCGATGTCAGCTTTTTTAATTAGGAACATTATGATAATTTCAGCAAAATTCATAATTTCTTGATCAATTTGATGATTTTTTAAAACTAATTTATCAAAAATAAATGCATTTTCGGGGCATCTGTCGACGGAAAATTTCTTTTTTTATGTCAGACTTTTTAATAGGGATATTCATAATAAATTCAACGAAATTCATAATAAGTTATTAAATTTTATGATTTTTCAAAACAAATTTGACAAAAAAATCCATTACTCAGGCATCAATGGAAATATTTTTTTTTGTTGGTCTTTTTAATTGGGAACTCAATGATAATTTCATCAACACTCATACTTATTTGATAAATTCTATGATGTTTTAAACAAATTTAATGAACATATTCTATTCATTCTGCAGTTTAAGTTTCTTAAAATTCTGCCGTCGACAGATGCCCAATAATGCATTTTTTCATTAAATTTGTTTTTGAAAATCATGAGATTAGTCATCAAATTATGAATTTTTCCAAAATGTTCTTTACGTTCCTAATTTAAAAAATTGACATAGAAAAAAACGAATTTTTCTGTCAAAAAATGTCTGATTAATGCACTTTTATGTTAAATTTTTTTATAATATTAACAATAATAATCTTGGAAAGAAATGTCTTCATCATTATATTGGGTTTATCCAAATTTCTTGAATTAGAACTTTTAAAAAACGTAAAATTATGGATAATCGTAGAAAACATTCTTTCAACAAATAATTTGTTTACAAGAATTTTTTTTATCATTTAATATTGGAACATAGTTAACTAATGTGGCCATTTTTTTCTTCATATTCGTTTATTTATAAAAAAAATTGAAATTTTTAACCCAAAATTGAATAGTTAAATCTTCATTATGAATTTAATTTTCAATGTTAAAAAACGAATTTTCTACCAAATTATTGAATTTTGAAGGGCAAAAAGATGAATTTTTTAAAGAATGTTTGAATTTTGAACATAAAAGTTATTTTCATCCGAATAGTTAAATTTTCAGAGGAAAGAAATTAATTTTAAAACAAAAAAATGAATGTTCAACAAAGTAGTTCAATTTTTATCCAAAGCTATATTGATTCAACTGAAATTATATAAAGTTCTAACAAACAAAAAATGAATGAATGAAATAATAAAACGTAAAACCAAGAGGATCTATTTTCTATAAAAAAATTAATTTATTGATAACAAAATACATAATTTTTTTGCCAAAAATATCAATTTTCAACTAAAAATGGAATAGTTACATTTTCAGTTAAGAAAATTATATTTTAATCAACAAAAAATGAATCATCAACAAAATAGTTAAATTTTCTACCAAAAAATTATTGTTCAACTGCAATGATGAATCTTCAACTGGAAAAATTAATTATCAACAAAGTAGTTCAACTTTCGATCAAATAGTCTATTAGTTAAAAAGATGAATTTCCAATAAAAAAGTTGAATTTTCAACGATAAAAGTTGTGTGTGAGACCTCTGATGAATAAATAGGAATTTTTATAACTTACAGACTATAGTATGGTAGTTTAAGTTGAGGGTATTTTTTTATACGTTTGAAATATTCAGTTAGAAAACTGGAAGTTTCGTTTTAAAAATAAAGAGTCGGGCTACGCAAAATTTTAGGTCCTAAAGAAATTATAAGATTCTACATTTTGTATAACTAAAAACTTATTGTTATTAACACATTTTATTTTCTTAATTTAAAAAATCTTAGCAAGTTTTTTTTTCGGGAGGGTATCCGGAGCAAATCCTACATGCGGTATTTTACACGGGGAGAGGAGGGGTTTAAGATTTCAGAAAAATATAGTTTACGTAATTTGTGCGAATGTCCCCTTCATTGTTTATTCATTTATCATCGTTTCATAAATTGATGATTATTGCATTCAATATTAATACTAATATTACTAGGTAAAACTTATATTGTTAGGTAAATTTCAAGTAATAATGTTAAAATTATCAAGAAAGTAACATAATTTTTTTTACTTTAAATGCAGTCGGTACTATTACAGTGAGTACTAGATTGCACTGACAAACAGCTGTTTACAATGAAAACTTGTTTAAACATTTATTTTTAATTGTTCGGCGACTTGAAAATATCTTACGTAAGAAATGTTTTTGGCCACGTACCCCTTCCCCTATGTAAGACAGTATAGAAAAATCCCCCCCCCCCCCCCTAAAAATACACCCAAAAGACTTCACGTAATATATGCACGCCCCCTTTCCCAAATTTATTCCGCCTTCTCCGGCTGAGGAATTTTATTTAATTGAATATAACATGCGAAATTAAAATGTATAGCTTTGGCCTGACTTTTATTGAAAGGATACATTCTGGCAAATCAAATTAATTAATGTTTTTACAACCCTTTTTGAATACGTAAATTTCTTCGAGTTTGGGAAACAGCTGAGACAGGTTCCTTGATAAGATAATTAAAAATGTAAAGTAAGACACGCTGATATCTGGTGAAAGTCATCAGGAGTCCTTCCTCAGTGGCAATTGACTACCTTTAAAGTCGAATTGGTTTTGACCCCTTAATGAACCTGTCAATTAATTCTCGTTTACGAGGTCCATAGATATGTTGTGGAGGCATACATTACGTGCAGGAGTGTACATCGCTTTGCAGGCCTTGCAGCACATATTACGATTATCAATGGGAATTTTATCAGTATAAACAAAAGCGTGTATTACAACATGACATGAGGTGTTTGAGCTTATTCAGAGATGATAATTATCATTGATAAAATATCTAAGTGTCTCTTATGAGGTAGAAGCAAATAAACTGATCTCACGTAAGAGACAAGCAATAAAGACATTCATTGAATAAATTCATCATTTCTAAGATTTGGTATCAACGAGTTTACTTCAAATAGAAAATATTCTAAGGAAAAACGGCTATCAACTTTATTTCAGCTAATAAAACCATTCATTTACATACTTGTTGAATATAACCAAAAATCTGCTGAAAATAGCCAAGTTAAACTGCTAATATAGCACCTACAATCTTCGTTGTAAAATTTAGTCAAGTTGTATTGGCTAAAATTTTTTTGTTAAAATTAGCAACCTACTTTGTTACGGTAGCTAACCTCCTTGGGTTGCAGTAGCGGATTGAATTGGTTACAGTGACCAATGTACTTGGCTGTCGCAACCGACTGTCTCTGCTGTGCTAGCTAACCTATTCAGTTATACTAAAAAATCTACTTGAGTATCGCAACCAACTCATTCTGTTGCGGTAGCTTACCTACTCGGTCACAACGACCAATGTACTTGGTTGTTATAACCAATATAACCGACTGTCCCTGCTGCGTCAACTCAATCAGTTAAAGTGACCAATGAATTTGGCTGCCGCAACCGACTCATTATGTTGCGGTAGCTAACCTACTTGGTTGTTATAACCGACTGTCTCTGCTGCGTTAATCTACTCGGTTACAGTAACCAATGTACTTGGCTGCCGCAACCAACTCATTCTGTTGCGATAGCTGACCTGCTTGGCCACCATGACCAATGTACTTGGTTGTTCTAACCCACTGTCTCTGCTGCGTTAACTATCCTACTTGGTTACAGTAACCAATGTACTTGGCTGCCGTAACCGACTCATTCTGTTGCGATAGCTGAAGTGCTTGGTCACCCTGAGCAATGTACTTGGTTGTTATAACCGACTGTCTCTGCTGCGTTAACCTACTCAGTTAAAGTAATCAATGTACTTGGCTGCCGCAACCGACTTATTCTGTTGCGGTATGGTATACTATTTAGTTTGTAAAAAACTTAAATTAAATAATCAAATTAATCGAAATAACTTTTCAATTTCCGATGTGAAAAAACAATGTATTTTTATTGTTTTATTTATTCATACATAGATACATTCAAAATGTGTGAAGTGAATAATCGTAATTCTTATGTACATAAATTTCAATTATATAAAGTTATATAAAGCTTTTAAAATTAAATACTGCATGAAATTGCAATTTTAGCTTCATCTGTTATATCATTAATGGTAATGGCTCCTACACTGTCAACAACCTTCCTACCCTCGTTTACACGTATGGATATCTAACCATCGATCCTTCCGTCAGTAATAAATAAATTTCCAAGCTACACGTACTTATCAACATGTGGTATCCTCTCATCGTCTAAGCCATTGTTGCATACTGCTTCCTCACCCATTCCTTCGAACACAATAATTTTTGTTTTGTTAACTTTAATTATAAGGCCAATGTCCTTCATGCTGGTATTCAGTCTGCTTAATATTCTCTGCAAGTCTTCGACAGATTCTGCCGTAACAACCTCATCATCTGCAAACGCTAACCCACGCACCTCCACTTGACTGTCCCTAGGTCTACACCTTCGTGGAAGATGTCCATTCTAAGACACTTATACATGAATATAACAATAATAATAACAATTTAAAACTATTTTTGTCATTGTGAAATTGCATACTTTTTATAGCTTTTCTTCATTTCTCAGTGAAAAAGAAAAAAGTGAAGGTAAGTCCGAAAATCCTGGGGGGCGATCGCCGGCTTCGCCAACATTGTAGATCCGCGTCTTCTGCATATATTGCTTTTATTGCTTTCAGAAGCCATCCATTGACCCCATACTTTTTCAGGACTTTCCAAAGCTCAAAAATCCACCTTATCAAACGCTTTTTTCAGGTCAAGAAATGCGCAGAATACTTTTCTGTTTACTCTAAAACTTTTTCTGTGATCTGGCACAAGGTAAATATCAGATTCGCCGATCTTCCTGGTATAAATCCACATTGCACCTCCCAGATCTTTTCTTCTGTTACTTTGAATGTGCGTAATTTCAAATTGCAACGTATGAAAATTTATAATTTTAACATTGAAAAATATATGGCAATTGACCCTTGATCATTGCAGCTTACACTTTTCAAAATAAGAAACTTGCGAAGTTGAGTTGTTTGCATATGAGCTAAAAAACTGTAAGAAACTAACATTATCGGATTACAACCAATGAACGCTGATTTCGTCAGTGAAAACATTCTGTACAACTTCACTTCATACAATTAACAAAAATTGATAAATTATTATCAATAAATTTTTTGAAACATTAATTTGTTTTCAATGAAAAATGAAAAATTATTTTTAATTGGAAAGGTGCTAAATGAAGTTCAAGTTCGTTAGCCAGCTATTTTGGATGAAAATTCAAAAAGTGAGCACATTTTGAAAATTTTTGAGACTACTTTTTTCAATATTTGAAAATTCTATGTACGGTTGTTCGTAGTACTCATAAAGACGAACAAAATATACGGGTTGTTGTTTCTGGTGAATGAAAGAAATGTCTGAAGATTGCAGGAAAAATTTCAAATGATTTTTGATTTTGAAAAATGAATTGTGGGAGGAAATTTAGAAACATTCGGAAACATTTCAAATGATTTCCTAAAATGACAAAAAATAATGTAGTAGATTTTGAAGAAAATTTTTTCATTTTTGCAAGATCACAAAATTGAAAAAAAATGTCAGTAAGTTGAAGAGATATTTAGAAGTTCTAAAAAGATTGAAACAAAATTTTTTCGATTTGAAAAGATTTCAAAAAATTAAAAAATGTAGATCTTCAAGAGTTTGAAAAAAAATTTAGAAGCTTTTTAATAATTCAAAAATATTTCAAAATACTTTAAAGGATTTTCAAAAATGTGACAACAAAAAAATCCTGAAAAAAATTTCTCAAATTGGAAAATTGCAGAATAATAAAATTCCCGAGGAATAATAAAATTCCGGATAGTTTACAATATTACCAAATTGAAAATTCGAGTCAGTTTAAAAGATATGTTAGTCCTGAGTGCTTTAACCAATTAATGGCTTAACAAATGCCAAATAAACCAAAACGGTTACATCGCAGCCAATGGGCAATCAAATAAATTCATTTATTGATTAAACTATTGAAGCACACATCACTAAGATATTTTTGGAATTCTTAGACAGATTAACAATATCTGCAAACTTGACAAGATTTTAGAAACTTTTTAAAAATATTTTTAAATTTCTCTCAAGCTTCTAAAAGTGCTAAATATCTTTAAAAACTTTTAACAAATAAATAAGGTAATTATTGGAACCCCCCTCCCACAGTTGTTAGTGCCATCCTCTAATTCATTAGATAATGCGACTATTTAGCTTGTTTGACTTTATTTAATTAAATTCTGCAATAAAATATTCAACAAAAATTAAATGAAATCACATCAGTTATTGGCATGCCAATAATTGGGCTATAAGGTGCCAGGAATTGGTGCTCTCATCCTAGGCAATAATACTAAGAAATAGTAGAAATTTCAACTAATCTACACTTTGAGAGCAGGGGAACTCCGCAATAAATTTATTACGAATATTGAATAGCATCTGTTCATCATAAATATTGTTGGTGCTACGAATTTATCTCTTTTTATAAGTATGCGATTGCGTAAAGATCAAATGACAAGAGAAGGACTAAATTAAAAGTAATTTGCATTTAACCTCAGTTGGAAGTTCTTAATTAAAAAAGCTGTTAATTTCGAAGGACGTGCTGCTTTAGCGAGTGAATTTGCCTGCGTCAGTGTCCTGATTATCGTTAATTACCTTTTAAGGACATGACTAACTGACTTCCGTTTTGAATGAATGCGGTAAAGGCGTACAGCGCAGTAGGGTGAGTCTCTCTTGTAAAAACAAGGTAACATCGATGTAACCCATATGAATGTGTGGTGTGGCTATGCAAATCGATGACATAGTTGTCCGCTTAAATAAAACGAGGATTGCATTCCCGGAATGCAGATGCCTGGATAGAATTCGCAACCAGATACCCAAGGCTACCTAGTTTTGCGACTCGTGTATTCTATATTATATGCAGATAAACGCTTAAATGCTGCGCCACGTGTTTGTGTGCATCCAGATCTAAATCTCACTAAATGTTACGGACCTTCTGACCCCATTTTATCCAGGTGTTGCGAAAATCTCAAACTGTTACATGACATTTTTTTACAGATACAATGTAAAAAATGTATGTTGGAACTTTTTTTTGAATTTATTGGAAGTTTATTTCCGAGACATAATCTAGAGGGTCGAAAAGGCCTTCCATAATTTTTCCGACATAAAGAGACTTTCATTTCATGGCCAGTCTGACTGTTATAAGAAGATCAGATTCACTATCAGGATAATGAAGGTATCCTTCCGGGATGGTCAATATACGATAATCTTGTTTTCACTCATTTCGACCATTCACGGAGGGACAGATGACCCATCGCAGAGGGCCAATATTTGCGCGTCAATTATGCGCGTGAGAATTGAAAGGCCGGGACCATTCTCGGTTTGAGCGAATGCCGTTGAGCCATTCAGCGTCATATTTGCTCTTTATTGAATTAAAACATTTTTTTAATAAGTTTATACTGCTTTCCGACATTTTAGAAATGCTTGGAGAGTGATAAGTGCATAAGAGAGAACATGGTGGAAAGTGGATTAAGTTTTTTCTTTTCAATTTTCAACGTCAAAATTTGATGCTTCTAAGGGATTAAGAGCAAGAGCGTCACTTGACGCTCAGCTATCAATTTGTTGTCACCATGTCGTTTTTAACTGAAAACTTGCTAAAAATTTCATCATTCTTTATTGATGATGCAAGTAAAAAGATGTGTCATATCGGTCTCTGAATTTGCTCCAGTGTTTGAAATCTTACAATTCAGTGCAGCAATGCCGTGTCCTTAGCTTCTCGTGCTCTAATCAATATGTTGTTAATGTGCAATTGTGGATTGTTTGTGTATATTAAAACATGCCCCACATACCTCGCCCTCCACAAATAATGAAAAAATGATTCTAGATTTGATGTATTTTATATAAATTTTCATGTTTTGTAGGTTCCTCTGAAGACAACATATATATATAATATATGGGATAATCAAATCGAACCTCTAAAATGGCCAATTCAGTTGTCCGGGGAGATCAAATCGTCAATCAAAAATAATCAAATCGACTATTTGTGATGATAACTTCGGCTCTATTATGGTCAGTTCGGCCCTCTGTGATGGCGTAGTCGACTATCCGAGATGATCAAGTCAACTCTGAGATGATCAAATTTAGCATCTCGTTTCAAAATTTTTCTTCATCGCTTTAGCCATCTAGAAGGATGTCCTATAGATGACCATCAAATATAGTCAGTCTGAACATCAAGATGGCCAGACGGACCATCCATTTTACTTTGTGTAATGTTCCAATACATGATATTGTAGTTTTCGAATGCTGATACTGTAATATTGCCATATACGTATTGTAATATAGCCACACATGTAATGCAATGTTGCGGAAGAAAGTTTAGAAAAGAGAAAGAAATTCGCAGGCACGGAGAATCGAACCCTAACCGCCAAGCATAAGTAACAAACATTACTTAACAAAAATCTTTGTTTGAGCCAAATAAATTGTTTTGTTACATATTGTTTTATTACATATTGTTTTATTACATATTGTTTTATTACATAATTTAGTATAAATATTTTTTCCCGAATTTATTTCAACTTCGATTGCCAACTTTTATTTCATAAATTCATAATTGCACTGCTTAAATTTTTTGCATCGCAGACGTTTTTGGTTTCGGATATAATATTCCGTATAATTTTTGAAGATCTCTATTTAGAACCGTTTCTTAATTTTAAAATACAATTATCGCCTGAAATGCTTATAAATTCACCGAGAGAATAAAAAATATTTCTCATTAGGCTTGGAATTTGCGCAAACTATAAAGTTCACTTCACCTCTTGCAGAATGAATAACTTTCCATCTTCCCGGTAGTCATAAATTACTGCAAAACATAATTTCAAAAGTCTTCAATGTCAGGAAATCTATTAAACCAATAAATTGTTTATGTTATAGCTTATGAAAGGATTTTATAAAATCATCAAGAATTTAGACTTCGGATGCTATTGTAGAATTCTTCAAGGGATTTTTATTTAGAACTCCTTTTTGTTTTATTATTGAGGCTAAATTTAGGGTGAACCAAGCTCGCCTGTGTTTACAATTGCGCAGACAAGCGGGTTCAGTGGATTGGAACCAGTTGAGCCATAAAGAAAAGCCCCTTTTATATGCTCGGACAGAAATATTTCGAACGGTGTCACCGTCGGAAACGTCGCTTTGAGCAAAGGTTGGACCATGTTTGACCCTTTGCTGTAGGAATTCGCTTTTACGATTTCTCTCTTTCACGAGAGCCTCTAAATCCTCTACGAAACAGCGCTAAAAGTACTTTAAAAAATGTTCGGTAATAAGCCACGTCAGGCCTCGTGGGGTCTTTTAAGATCAAGAGTCAAAAATCCTTGTTTTTTAGATTTTATTTCACATTTTTTATTTTTTTTTGTACCCCATGAATTCCGCCAGGTCGTCTTCACTGGGCAAGCTCACATGGGGATTAACTGCCATCATTTCGGGCTTCATTTACATTCGTTTCTTTTCTGAATTGTATTTAGAAAGACTGTCATTCCAACTGCGTCAAACGAGTTATTCTTATTTCCACCATGGGGATAAAAATAATCAGGGGGTTGGAAAAATGACACTGCTCGTTAGTGTTTCGTATTTTTCAATGACAGAGGAAATTATGCAGGGTGGTTCCAAATCAACTTGGTAAAGTGCATCCAATTATTAAAACGCCCGTGAGGCCATTTTTTATTGATATCTCGAAACTATTGTTGTCGGGAAACCCGTGATTATGATCGGTTGGAGGTGTCATTTTGCTACGTTCTTTGAAAAAAGAAAGACGCAAACTTCAGGACTCTTAGAAAATTATAACCTATTTCTTAATTTAAAAAATATTTTTTCTCAAATTACTTCTTTTCAGTTATATAATCTTGAAAACGAGGAATTGCAAAGGTATTTTTCATAATCAAGACTAAGACTGGAAACTACGTTTCAATATTTAAATTGACTTACAAAGTATATATACAATACAAATATGTTATTTAGGTAAATAGTTTAAGTAATGAAAATTTAATTCTTTTCAATTTCTATACATTTTTAAAAACTATAAAGTTGCAGCTGAGAAAACTTTGAAATGGAAAGGTTTTTAATTTATTAAAATGATTTTATAAAAAAAAAATATTTTACCTAGATTAACAGATATTATAAATTAAGAAAAAGATACTTTTAGTTTTTCATTTTTATTTTTCTGAACGTAAATTTCAGAGGTCGAAATGTAAAAAAATGTTTTCCAAACTCCTTACATTTGCAAATTTTTATACAAATTTATTTTATATGAATACATAGGTGTATTATTTTCCGACACTCTGGAATTAATGAAATTTTCAAGCTTATTTCGGCTTCACGCAACCTCAGGACATTAATCGATTCATCCAAAATTGCATAATGGACCGAAAACTAATCGGTTTGGTATGAAGACGTTTTTTTTCTTTCTAAACATTTTTATTATTGATCCATACAATTAAACAAATGTTTCGAGATGTTCATCTAAAATAATTTATGTAACGATGTGTCTAAAAAATCTCGCCATCATTGTTGTTGTTTTGTATTCAAAATTAAAAATTTTGAAAACTCAATATACAATAATTCATCCCTTTTAATAAGGAAAATCATGGAAAACCTTTTGCGAATTGAGAAAAATGTGTGCTTTTAAATATTCTTGCAAGTTTAACTTAAAAATCAAGATTCTCAATGTTCAACAGTTGTAGGTTATAAGCAATTTAATTAAACATTAATAAATGAATTATCAATTATTTTCAGCAATGTTAAATTTTGGCAAATTTAAATTTCAGGAATTGAAATATTTATAAAAATTTAAAAATTCACTTATTTTATAATTCATCAATTTTATAATTCGTTAATTTATATTTTCAGCATTTTTTTCGTGAATTTTTGGTTTTGATATTTACTTTTCGTTATTTTGTATTAGTCTCGAATATTCAAACACTTTTAAATATAGTAATGAAGAACCAATTTTTTTATATTATTGTTTTACAATATAATACGACTATATGATAGATATAATTATTATATCTATATATCACAAAAAAGTAATATAATACATCATAAAATATTATTTTCTATTACAAATAACGTCCTCTTAAATGTGATATTCTTGAGATCAAATAGACTTTGTAACGAAGCTAAAATATTCAAACATTTGTATATTCACTCTTGAAGAAAGACCATTAATGGATATTCTTATCTTTGGCAACAATCAAATTAATAGAAAATTATTTTTTGAAGTCTCAGAATAAATTACGAATTAGAATTAGTTTTCAACTAATTCCGCTCATTTCTTTTTCTGTAAATTAGCTTTTTTGGAATCAACTAAACAAATTTTAGCTAACTGTCGCATTCTATCCTGCAAATATAAGTTGATAGTGTAGGCCAAAACTTCTTTTCCATGTTCTGCATAAGAAAAGTAAAATTTGAGTTAAGACCAAACATTTAAGACTAAGTCAAAAACATGACTCTGCTGTCAATGCAGAGAAAACGAGTTTTCGATTGATTTTATAAAATCAAAGAATTTAAATTTTGGGTGCTGAAGATTGTGATTTTGATCTGAAGTGAATAATTTTGCCACTGTATGATTAGTTTGGTTTTGACCCACACTTTCGTCATTTGCGGAATAAAATAGTGCGGATTTGCAATCAACACAGTTTCTATTTTTTCATTTTTGACAGATTTGACCTGTAATATAATACATTAAACAATGATTGTGTAAATAGCCTGGTAGAGTTTTCTACTAGTGTTTCTAAATTTGTTTATCGCATTATCGTTCCAAAAGACCCAAATATTAAAGCTTCATGGCCAAAAGCTTTAATTCAAAATAATTTTACCATGAAAGCAGGCCAGTTCGTTTGCAGTAAACATTTTTTGAAGGAAGACTTTCTCCACGAGAAAATCCTAAAAGGACCCGATAGCACTATTTTGGGAGAGGTGAGTATTTATATATTTACTATAAAATCAAAACCACAATTTGAAGATAACACAAAAGTAAATTCGTTTTCATTCAATTACTGTATTATTAGGTATTTTTACTTACTACCCATTTCAGAAAAATTCGGTTCGTTTTTCCCTCAGGAAGTGTAACAAAAAACATAATTTAATCATACTGTTCCTAATTTTCAGAATAAAAAATATTTACCAAGTTAATCTAGCCAATGTTCTATTCGAGTAGCATACAAAAAAGTGACGTTATTTTAAGGATTAAATTAGAAGGCTACAAAATGTGTTACAGTAACCTTAAATTTTCTTCTTTAACAATTCATGCGACCAAAATCATAATTTCACTTTTTTGTATTATGCACGAATAGCACGAATAGCATTAAAGCTTTTTGCCAAAAAGCTTTAATAGCTAGGTCTTTCGGAACGACGGAAAAATTAATTTTTTCATATTTGGGATCTCGGGGTTCTCTGAGGCTAATTTATTAAAATAAAGATACACCACATAAATAACAGATATTTTTACAGGCACATAGTATAAGTTAAAAACAAATTTTTGAAAAATTACCGTCGACATTCACTGGTTAAAACATAAATTTTAAGGCGTATAAGTTTAATTGAATATGAAGGACTTATTTTGTTTGATTGAAATGACAGTCTAAAGTCAACTGAAGAAACAAACCTTGTGTCGTTTCATATACCCAATAAAATGTGTGACAATGTAAAAATTATAGATCGAGAACCCAACTATAAAAAAAGAATGATTTCAGAGATGATCCATATAAACAGCAATTCAAATAATATCTCTTAGTAAAATATATTTTCCATTAATACAGAAATTAAATTTGGGTGTATATGAAACGACACAAGGTTTGTTTCTTCAGTTGACATTAGACTGTCATTTTAATCGAACAAAATAGGTCCTTCATATATAATTTAACTTAGACACGTTGAAATTTATGTTTTAACCAGTGAATGTCAACGGTAACTTTAGAAAAGTTTGTTTTTAACTTATACTATGTGCCTGTGAAAATATGTGTTATTTATGTGGTGTACCTTTATTTTAATAAATTAGCCTGATGAGGTTGGCGAAACAATGCTAATGAAGCGTCGCACACTTTGACAAACAAATATGAGTTTTTGACTCATTTGCCTTCATCTATCGAAATTTCTTCTTCAATTAACTATAGAAGGCGAATTTTTGTTTTCTTCAACTATAGGCAGTGTTGTTG
This sequence comes from Andricus quercusramuli, assembly GCA_932178445.1. NCBI lineage: Eukaryota > Metazoa > Arthropoda > Insecta > Hymenoptera > Cynipidae > Andricus > Andricus quercusramuli. The sequence goes on along the minus strand of CAKNXH010001886.1, from coordinate 102,781 downwards.
TTTATCATAAAAAATTGGTATTTCCAAACAAAAGTCATTATAATTTGAATATTAATTAGAATTTTTAAACAATTATGAATGATGTTAGTATTTTTTGGCGAAGATTTGTACTTTTAGTAAAAAATCATTGGATTCCAAATAAGGTTAAACAATGTTGTGTTCTGCATCATGCCGACACCCGGCATGCTACAATTGCGACAGGTCACATTTGCGGAGAGTGACACTTCCGGCAAAGCTCATTGCGGTATGTCACATTGCGGCATCTCTCATTGGAACAAATTTGAAGTCCATACAAAATGAGCAAAGAGTAGTGGGGAGCTTGAATTATTTCTGAGACCAATCACAGAGCGGTGTTTACCAATTTTTTCTGGATTTGAAATTTTTCCGAATGAGAGATGCCTCAATGTGATTTGCCGCACATGCGACTTGCCGGAAGTTGGCATGAGTCAATCCCCAATTTTGTAAGATTTTAGGTTAAGCTAGCGGGTTTGACCAGAAATATCGATGTAAATGTCAAAAGAGATTGAAAATTTTGGAACGCCTCAAGGTTAAGAAGAAGATGCACAATTTAAAACAGTGTTTTGCTATTTTATATTCGTGTTTTTTTTTAATTGGTGTTCTTAATTCTAAAAAATCATAGTATTTTCCAGATCATCATTCAATCATTAAATACGTCGGACAGTAGTACTTTTTTCACAAAAATGTACGGGTTTAAGTATCTATGTAGCAATATTATATAATAATTCTGAAGTAAAGATGTTAATGTTTATCAATTATCAAAAAACATCCTTGTTTTTCTTTTCTATTATTTTAGATCATAGATATCATCGAATACAAAAATGTTGTATGAACATTAATGATATATTCTAATTTAGAAATTCTACTAGAAGAAAAAAATCGTGCGCGTAGCGCGCTGCTTGTTTTCTAGTACATACCAGAAATGAATCAAGATTTTAACTCTAAATTGCCTTCACGTGAACTTAAATTTAGATGGGGAGTATCTTCATGTGAAATATTGAATATGTACTTTCTCTTGGAATCATATGTTCTACTATGTATGGAAGCAATGTTGTAAATTTCAACAGAATAATTGACAGATATATCACCGGACGAACGTGTTCTAAAATATGTATTCTTAGTCAAATGAGATATTCTCATTCCACCAATAATCTGGAGAATTCAAAGCGCTTCCGAGCAGTCTATAGGATGTGATTATTAATGATCTATTTTCGACCTTGTAATTAATTATATAATCTTCTCTCCAACAATTCAAACATTTAAAGTTATATTATAATAATTTATATTTATTCAGCACGATATGTTCATTTTTACCATTATTTAATTGCACTCCACGTCCAATATAAGAACTGTTTCGGGGATGGCTCTCACTGGCCTTAAATTCAAAGAATTCGAAAGAATTTGATGGAATTGATACGGATTTCAGGTTAATAGATATAATGCTTTCTCGATGATTCATTATAATAAAATCAAATAAAAAAAGTAAGCTTTTTCGGGCTTTAATCGTGTGTGAAACCATGAATCTTGCAAACGTTTCGCGAACATTGCAGTTCACTTCTTCACTGCTAACCTGAAATTAAAGTTTCAGGTTATGTTCTCTTATATATGTATTTTCTGCAATGCGTGTGATTGGCCAGAGCGGTCGATAGTGGGGACTGGTCGAACTTGATTGGCTAATGAAGACTTTTTTAAATAACCCGGGAGGACGGAAAGCTCAATCGGATTAGTATTGGTATTGAATAGTAAGAATTTTCAACAAAAACAACATACAAACTATATCTAAACCACCTGCGAAAATAGGACAACTTCTGAACAACTCTAAAGATAAAAAGGCACCTCTCAGTGATCCGGGAGTATGTAAGATCTCCTGTTCTTGTGGCAAAGTCTACGTTGGAGAAACCGGGAGCGCGAGGAGTCAACGTGTAAAGGAACATGAGAGTAAAGTCAGGCTAAAACATTTCAGGCAAACAGAACTAGCTGAGCATCATATCGAAATAGGGCAGAGCATTTTATTTGATAAAACAACCGTCATCGCGAACAAGTACAATATTTTTCCAAGAAAACATAGAGAAACAATCAAAATCATAAACCAATATTTTTCAAGCTTATGTTTCTGTTTTACCAGAAGTCTTATTCTTAGTGATGCATGTCGATCATTTTTGGGCAAAATCGAGATTTTCTTAAAACATAGTTAGATGGAACTGAAATGTAATGGAGATCAAGAATTTGTAATGAAAAAAGTCGATCGAGACAAGACGATCATCTCGACTGAGTGATCGGTCGTCTCAATGTAATGAGTATGGTGTTCAAGGTTTTAATTTAATCCGACGAGATTTTGGAAAAATTTTTAAATGATCGACATGCATCGCTACTTATTTTCAGAAAATCAGAGAGCCCATCAAGGTGTTGATCGACGTGTTCTATTCCAATGAACAACTTTTGAACTTACATTAGTGTTACATTCCAAATTGAAAAAGGAGTTTTCTTCATGTCAACAATGTAACTTTTTTTTAAGCACTCGTCGCTATTGGTTGATCAGGAATGGTCATCGAAAGTTTGACAATACGTGACACACGTGTCGAAAACGTGAACACTTACATCAACCACAATACGCTTAAATTCCGAATTGAAAAAAAGCTGCTGGAAACAAAGTGAATAATTATGTTAAGCAATTTGAAAACGATATTGGTAGGTTAGGGTAGGTCATGAAAGGTTCTTCAATAATTGGACAATCGATGCGTCTCCAAGACGCGAACAAATATTGATATAAAGTTATTGAAAAGAGAAAATTGCACTGATTTTTTAGTTTTGTAATTAGAACTAATAAAATTTTTTGTGTAATTCGGCTGAATTTATAGTAACTGTTAATTTTTCGATTAGAGACAACACTGATATTCGCTATCTGAAAAATCTTAAAAGCTAAAATTTTAATATAATTTTTGGAATTAAATTCCGAAAATTATGTTGTTTCAAAAATATTTGCAAACTAATTTGAACTATAAATTTAGTTTGAATGTAATTTGAATTCTTAATTGAAATGCTAGTTGAATAATGAATGCCGAAGTTCGTGCTCACTACAATTTAATCGTTGGAATATGGTAATTAGATTCATTATATAATTACAATGGTCGCGAGTTAACCATTGCTTTCATACAATATTTCGCCACAAAGATCATTTGAATGCCGTGTTTACCGCAGATGTACTGCAACACAGTGAAATGACAGACACTATTCGCGTGAATCTATACGCATATACTAAACGTGATTGACAATGGTTTATGTTAAAGGGAACGAGGATCTGAAAGGAACAATAAATTACATCGTCACTTTCTACAACTGTACGTAGTGAACGAATATGGAAAATCTAGTGAAAGGAAAGGGGTTGCTTTTAAGGAATACTGTACTCATTTGTGAATGTCCACAATATATTTGCCTAATTTAATTCCGAAAAGTTGTTTTAACTTTTTGTGATATTATTATTTTTTATAATAAAGTCTATAATGGGATAACGGAACCAATTATCGAGGGAGATTCTATTATCCGAGGTCGAAGAAAAAATCCTTTATATTTTCACTGTTTCTGCACGTCCGCTTATTTGTTGGTATTCAGAAGCTTCCTTTATCTTCCATTCCTCTCCTACATCCTTCCCATACATGCTTCTATGTTTCCTCTTCCCATTCACAGATTCTGCACTTCCTGTTATCTTTCTTTTCTCAATACATACTTGCCCTTACCTCGTTTCCTAATCTGAATCTTGCTATTCTGGTCCATCTTTCCTCTCCCCATCCCTTTTCTAAATACTTTGGTGCTCCTTCCTTTTTTATCATCTTACACCATATATTATATTTTGATTCCACAATCATGCCCCATCTTTCTGTTAATTGTCTTTCTCTCTCCCTTTTTTCCAACTCTTCATAGTTGACTACAGTCCCGTCTTCTATGTCTCTCACCTTAAAGAACTACCTCTTTTCTTCCTCCCATCTCGTTAATTTCATAGCCCTCCCTCTCCTTTCTTCTACCTCCACCAAACACTTTCTCGCTAACTCCCCTCCCTTTCCCTTCCTCAGCTTCGTTTCAAAATTCCATGCCCTCTTTCCCGCTCTAGTACTCAATTTATCCCTTTGCGCTTCTTCTCTCACCATATATCTCGGCTTCCTCCAGTCTACCCCTAGCGTCCACCTTATATACCTTTCTTGTAAACTTTCAATCTCTTTCCTTCCTTTCCATCCCCATATCTCTGCTCCATAACCTAATACCGGCCACACCAGCGTATCAAATAACCATATTCTCCTTCTCCAATTTTCTTTGAACCTTCTTTTTCATATTCCCCAGATCTGTTTCATTACCCCTGCTGCTTTTTTTATCCTTTCTCTTATATGAGCTCTATGGTCTCCATTTGCTTGCAAACTATATCCCAAAGACTTAAACTCTTTTACTTCTTCTAATTTTTTTCCTTTCCATCTCCCCGTCCATTCTTTTTTCCTCCCCCTCCTTTTCTAAACCTGATTATCTTTGTCTTCTCTACATTTAAATTCAACTTTTTTCCATCTAAGTATTTCTCTAATCCTGTAATTAATCCCGCCATCCCTTCTTCATCCTCTGCCATCAACACTATATCGTCTGCGCATGCCAAAGTATATATCTTTTCGTTCCCTAACCTAACTCCACCCCACCCTTTTCTCTTCATTTGTTCTTCCAAGTCTGATATCAATATGTTAAATAAAAGTGGGCTCAGAGGGTATCCTTGCCTTACCCCTCTCACCAACCAGAAACTATCTCCTACTTGCTCTCTTACCTTGCTTTTTGTCTCTCTAAAAATTTCCGATACTCTCTTTATTAATCCTTCTCGTATCCCCTTTTTCACCATAACTTTCTCTATCTCGCCTCGGTCTAATGAGTCAAACGCTGCCTTCAAGTCCACGAACACTGCTATCATTGCCCCTTTCTCCCTTTTAATCCTCTTATTTACTAAGTAGTTCAGAACATATATATTGTCCATTACCCCCATCCTTTTCCTAAACCCTGTCTGATTCGGTGGCTCTATCTTTTTCTCCACAACTTCTTTTTTTAACCTCTCCGATAAAACAGTCACATATACTTTATACAGTGTTGGCATTAGTGTCACTCCTCTATAATCTTCAACCTCCTCCCCTCTGCCTTTCTCCACTATTGACATCACTACTCCTTCTTTCCATAACTCTGGCCACCCCTCTCCTGTCCATACTCTATTGCACATTATCCATGCCCATTCCTTTAATTCTGTCCCCCCATATTTCCATACTTCATTTGGAATCTCATCTATACCAGGTGCCTTTCCATCTTTCATCATCCATAATACCTTGACTATTTCCTCTCTTGTAATGTCCTCCTCCTCATCTGTTTCCCTACCATCTTTTCCTCCTTTCCTAACTTTCCTCTCTATTCCTCCTAGTAATTCCATTAAATGTTTTTTTCCATGCACATTTATTATCAATAATAGTATCTAGATATCTGTACTCTTCAATCTGTTTGAGTCCCGTTTGGGGTTGCTGATCCTCCCCAGGTTGTGGATAGGGGAACGCCTCCCAGATATGGTGGCACCAGGGAAATCAAATATAATTATATCTCTAACATCAGTGACACAGACTTTTTTCTATATCTTCACCTCCTAATAATTCTTTAAAAGAGTCTTTTAAGGCTTCTATTATCCCGTCTGTATCATACAGCATATCACCTACGCTGTTTCTCATGTTGACAAACTCTCTTCAAATAATAGATGCATGCTTCCTTCAAAGTCGTTTTCTATTTTCTTCTCTTCTTCTGTTCAGATATTATCATTACTTTCCTTGACTAGTCATTTAACTTTCCTCTTTTTGTTCTTTTCGGGCTGCCTCAATTTCATCATTCCACTATGCATCACCAGACTTTCTTCCTACAACCGCTGTACCACACACTTCGATTGCAGTTTGAATAATGATATCCCGTGGCATAGTCCGTGCGCCCTCTATATCTTTATTGCCTATAAGCGCCTCCCAAGAAGCCCAATGCGTTCGTTTTTCTTATTATGAAAATCTATTCGCATTTCCGGTTTCTATAAATTTTCAATCTTGATTCGCGTTTTTTTTCTCGTTTTCATGCTTCTTTTTCTTCTCCATCCCTAACCTAAGTTTATTTTGGAGACTAGAAGGTAATGATTACTATTGCATTCAGAACCCCTCATGACTCTTGTATCTTTCACTAGGCCCAAATAGTTTAACTTTCAAACGAAAATGACAAATTTTCCATCAAATCATTGAATTTTTAACCAACTGGTCGAATTTTCAAACGAAAATGATTAAAATTGAGTTCTTAACCAGAATGGTTGCACTTCCAACGAAACAGTTGAATGTTCAAAACCGAGAAATTGATTTTTTTAGAAGACAGATATTAATCTCACAAAAATTAACAAAAAGATTAATTTCAAAGCAGGAAAGATGAATTTTCAACTAAAAAATGACGAATGTATAGCAAAACAGTAAAACTTGTGATCAAAAAGATTACTTTTTAACAAAATAGTTTAACTTTCAAAAAAGAAGTTCATCTTCAATCAAGAAAGACAAATTTTGAAAAATAATAATTCCTAACCGAATTATCGAATTTTCAAACAAAAATGATTAAACATCAAAAACAGAATCTGTTGCATTTTCAACTGAATTACCAAATAGTTGAATTTTAAATAAATAAAGACGAATTTTCTGTGCAATAAGACGATTGTGCAACAAAAAAATGGAATTTTCGACCGAAAAGATGACTTTTCCACAAAATAGTAGAATTTTTAATAAAAAAATTAAATTTTTAACGGAATAGAATAATTTTTTAACGAAGAAAACGTTACCCTTTTTAACAAAGAAACGTGAAAAAGGGAAAGTTTACTGAAAACAGGGAAAAAAGGGGAATTCTTTAAAAAAGGGTAAAGAGGGGAAGATTGTGATGTCAGTATATAAGAAGATATTGTGATACATATTGTACAAACATATAGTTCAATTCAAATAAGAGATAAACGCCTTATCTTAAAATCTAAATGACTCGCACCTGTCAAAACTCACTCGTGTTTCATTTTAGATATCTTTTGTATTTAGCTACCTAATAATATGACTTTATTTCTTCTTAATTCGAAAGCATCAAAATAAATAGAAATATGTTTTATATCATTTCATTAAATTTCAAATCAATTCGATGATCTTAAAATCTTGAGTTTTTTTGCCATATCACTAGACTTTGATTTTTAATCAGTTTAAAGTTTTTAAAGTTTCAAATCATGAAACCTTTCAAAATTAAACTACTTTAAACTAAAGCTTCCTAAGAATGAACAAATTAAAACGGAATATCTTTTAAGATTTAGAAAGGATTGATTGAAAATAATTCAAAATACAGAATGAAAATATGCATCGAACTCTCACAGTGAAAGTTCATCGAAAATTAGCACATTGAGAATACTTTTAATCTCTGAAATTCTAATCACGTTTCACTGTGATTCAAGCAGAAAAACTGCTAGAATTTTAGTGGATAGTTACTCATGAGGTAACTAGATATACGACACTGCGATTTCCGGTAAAATTTCACTGATTAAATTAAAACAAGACATTGGTACAATTTGAAAGCAAAACTCTATAGCGGGGCGAAGTGAAAACGCCTAAATTAATCGAATCGTTTGAGATGAGGGGGGAAAAATTCTGCCTTGTAATCCGATAAAAGTATTTTTTTTTAATTCGGGTATTTTCTTGTTCTCCTTTCTGATTTAAGAATTAATTCTCTTCCAATTAAAAATGTTTCTATTATTTCAAAAATTATGTCGAATTTTGCATGTATATACAGTTTTCAGTAGTGGAGAATAATAAAGATTTAGAAATTAAAACAATTTTTTTTGCTTTATTTACCATTTTTGGGAACAGTGCGAGAAATATTTTTTTTTGATAATAAATTTAAATTTAAAATTGAAAGATTTTTCGGGTTTCAATCGTGTGCGAAACTATGAATGTTGCCGACGTTTCGTGAACAGTGCAGTTTATTTCTTCTAGGACTGAACTGAAACTTAAGTTTCAGGTTATGTTGTTCTTATATGTGTATTCTCTACGTTGCCTGTGATTGGACAGAGCACCCAATGGTGGGGACTGGTGGTACTTGATTGGCCAATCAAGTCTTTTTTTAAAAACCCGGGAGGATGGAAAGCCAAATCGGATTGGTATTATATCCATTGTCCCTATTGATGTTATTAGGTTATTTTAAGATTTCGATTGCTTCTCTATGTTTTCTTGGAAAAATATCGTACGTTTTTGCGATGATGGTTGTTTTTTCAAAAAAGATGCTATGTCCCGTTTCGATATGATTCTCATCTAGTGCTGATTGCGTGAAATGTTTTAGCCTGACTTTACTTTCATGTTCCTTCACACGTTGGCTCACAGCCCTCCCGGTTTCTCCAATACAGACTTTGCCACAAGAACAAGGCATTTTATATACTCCCGGATCACTGAAAGGTGCCTTTTTATCTTTAGGGTTATTTAGAAGTTGTCCTATTTTCGCAGGTGCCTTAATATAGTCTGGATGTTGTGTTTGTTGAGAATTCTTCCTATTTGTTCTGTAATACCTTGAATGTAGGGTAGGATGGTGATTGTTTCTCTCTCTCTTTCTTTAGTAGGTTGTGTTGACTTGTTTTTTTGAGTGTATTTTCTTATTGCTTTATTAATTTCTTTGCTTGTGTAATCTTTTTTGATTAGGATTTGTTTAACATTTTGTAGTTCCTTTTGTAAGTTATCTTTATCTGTTATGGAGACAGCTCTGCATACAAGGGAGTGGATGACTGATAGCTTTTGAGATGGATGGTGGTGGGAGGAGGCATGTAGGTATCTATTTGTATGGGTAGGTTTTCTGTAAACTTCATGTCCTAACGTGTTATCAGATCTTTTGTGAACTAGTACGTCCAAGAAAGGCAATTTTCCGTTTTGGTTAATTTCCATGGTGAACTTGATACTAGGGTGTAATTGATTGAGGAAATTGAAGCACTTGTGTAGTTCATCCAGTCCATGTCTCCAGATGACAAAAGTGTCGTCAACGTAACGGCACCAAAATTCCGGTTTAAGCTTGGATTTTTTACAGATTTTAGTTTCTAGATTTTCCATAAAAATGTTGGCTATTACAGGTAAGATTGGAGACCCCATTGCTGCTCGTGAGGTTTGTTCGTAAAATTGGTTATTGCAAGAGAGGTAGCTATTAGTGTGACAGTGTTCTATCAAAGGTGTGAGATTGGAGGGGAAGTTTGCAAATGATTTAATAATATCGATTGTATCAGAATTGGTACTTTCGTAAAGAGAGATACTACGTCGCAACTTACTAGGATGTCTTGGGGTTAACTATGAATCTGTTGTATCTTTCTGATGAAGTCCAAAGGGTTTGTTCGTGTGTGATAGAATTTCTTGTGAAAGGATTCAGTTTTTGGTGGGAAAGCATGCTTGGTTGTAAGTTGGTGAGTTTATTGCGCTGACGATCGGTCTAAGTGGAATGTTGTTTTTCTGAATTTTTGAGAGTCCGTAAAGTTTTTGAGAGACGGAATTAGTAGGTATTAATCTAGATATTGTTTCACTCTCAAGTTTTGAGTCTTTTGGAAGGGTTTTTGTTTTGCTGACTATTGTTTTTGTGTGGTCTTTTTAAAGTTTTTTATATGTATCGTCAGTTAGAAGGTTCATGATTTTGTTGTTACAGTCTTCTTTATTCATTACGACTGTTGTGTTGCCTTTGTCTGCGTGTAATATTATGATGTCTGTATTCTGACTGAGTTCTTTTATTGCTGTTTTTTCTTATTTTGTTAAGTTTAAGGAGGGAAGTTGGGCTTGGCTTCAGATGTTGGCGGTCCTACGCCGTATGTCATTCGCTTTTTCGGGTGGAAGGGTAAATACTGTGGATTCCAAATTACTGATAATTTCTTCTTTCGGGATTTCGGAGGGAGCCACTGCAAAGTTACGTCTTTTAGATAAGGCTGAAATCATTTAATTGCTGAGAGGATGGTTAGAGATGTTTTTGAATGTGTTAGTTAAGCGTGTGTGCTTCACTGGAATTATTTCGCCAAATTTTATTTTTTATTTCTGAGTGCAAGAATCTTTAATCCATTGGGATTGGTCAAATGATATGCGGTCTAGTGTAGACCAAATGTCAAATCTGAGAATGTTCGATAGAAAAAGGTGAAGTTTTAGTAGTTTCTTGGAGGTAGTGTGCAAGGAACACTTAGTATGTTGTATTATTTCTTTCAAGAGAAGAAAACTTGTTTTATGCAGAATTTATTTGGATTCAGATGTTCTCAAATGGGTTTTCAACTGTAAGGATTTTTGGACGACTTTATCGTCCCCACACCGTTTTAAGAAAGCTGAAGATGTTAGTAGCTTAGCTTGAGAAGACCTGAGCTTACTAAAAGTGTTAGTTTGAGTAAGAAAACTCTCCCCGTAGAGTTCTTCGATAGTAGATTTAATGCTTTCACGATGATTCATTATGATTTAAGTCTTCAAAAAAGAAAGCCAGCCCTGAAGAAGTGAACTGCAATGTTCACGAAACGTCGACAACATTCATAGTTTCGCAAACGATTGAAACCCCAAAAAGCTTCGAAATTTTTAATTTTAATTTATCGAGATTTAAAATTTTAATTTATCACAATTTTGTCACATACCTCCATCAATCTTTCCGAGAAGGATCGTGGCCGTAGCTTCCGTAGCCTACATCTGGGCTAAGTTTACAAAATTATCTAAATATTTTTTATGTGACATGTGTGAGTTATTTCGCGGATTGATACTCGGATCACAGTTCGTTATCAATCAAGTCATAATATAATGATAGTAGATGAGTAGAATCTTGACTGGCCTTCTTCCTTCTGTTGAATTTTCACCTCATGCAAATTAGCATTTTATTTCATTAGCTTTAAAGTGGCAATACGTTGTTCCCTCGAGGCCCCACGTCAGCTGCCATTAATTTGTCACCATGCTGCTTGCTGAAAATAATTAAATTATGAAAAAATCGTTTTATCAAAAAATTAATACATATAGAAGTATATCATATAATAATGTGGGACACGAAATGGAACGCAAAACATCAGTTCCACGTCTTATTAACTTTATACAAATAAGCAATGCATGTTGACCGGACGAAGCTGTCCCGGTCTACCCTATCTTCAATAAAGAAAAAGTGAAGAAATAAAAATACTAAAAAGGAAAGTAATTGCACAAGAATATAATTTATAATAATGTAGTTTCATGCATGGATGAAGTTTTTGAAGAGAATTTCGTAAAGACGTTTTGGGATATGAATTGCAGATACATCATCGAGTGAGTTGGAGACGTTGCAGTAGTTGCCGCTTCGAGAATCACTTAACAATAACGGTAGGCACTAACTTTAAAGCAATACCTATAAAACCTTTCGACGACGTTTTCATTGCAACCAGACGAGCCTCTTTCCCACCCTTTTCTTAAGCATAAAGAACCCTTTAGCTCAACGACGAAGGCGGTGCCAGAGTTCGTTTTTAAGCATCCGTGACACGTCAGACTCCCTGTATTTTTAGGCTCGCGAGAGAAAGATAGTGATTCGACCCATCCACTCCGCACATAAATTATATTTCTGAAAGAATCGACAAGAAGACGTATACGGTCCTAACAGAATCACGTGCGAAGTACTTCTTTAGTCCTTTGTGTGGCCATCTGTGGTATTATCAAATTTTTCACGTAGGGGAAACATTGCAGGAGTAGGTTACTACAATTTCCAAAGTTTTTATATTATTATTATTATACCATTAAGCCATTTCCCTTCCGGGGTAGGCTTGACTTGCTCGGTTGGAAAATAGTAGTGTGTATCTGGGTATATAGGTATAAGGTAGATAGGCATATAGGAGTAAGGTATAGATATTTTAAATTGATCTAGAATTTTCGTGTTATTCACTTAAATGACACGTTCGTTCCGCAACACTGTTCCGACCCAGGTTGCTGATCAATCTCTCTAGTGACCACCCCAAATGAAGAGCCTCACAAAATTGTTATGTGTGGTTCCCCACTTGGGCCCATTAGTATCCAAGGTCTTTGTTTCAGCCGCCATTCACTCTATTGCCACTCTGCTTACAATCTATTTGTCGCCACACTTTTTTGTCCTGGCATACTACTCTATCTTCCTTCACGTCCATGCATTTTTTCATGCAAGCTCTCATGTTTCTATGGCTTCTAATGTCTCTTCGGATTAATGTCTCATTCACAGATTCTAACCATTCTTTTGGCGGTCCAGCTGTGGGCATCACTGTGGGCATACCTGTGGACACCAAACAAGTGTATGAAGGTAAAGTAAATGGCAGACCATTTACTTTACCTTTATACACTTGTTTGGTCAGTCGTTCATCCTGAAAAATGATTGAAAACAGTAATTAAAACCGAGGAAAGCTGAACTATTCAATAAATCGTTTTTCCAAAATAGTTCATAAAATCAATTATCTACCTTTTTTTAATGGGGCAAAATAGGGATAATCATACGAACTATTGGAAAAAATAATCGAACAAGGATTTATGGATACTTTCAGATCTCAGAGAGAATAGAAGGTTGGTGCACATCATCTCTAGCCAAACCTAGCCCAGAAAAGTGACAGTTGTTAGCCTTATTTGCCTATGCGGGGTGGCCGCAAAATAAAAAATAGATGGATTTTCAACAAAATTGTTAAATTTTTTACCTAAGAAGAAAATTTTTTAACAAAAGACTTGAATTTTCAACAGCAAAAACTTATTTCTACCAAACATTTAAAGTTTGAAGTAAAAGACAAAATTTTTAATCTAAAGAGATGAATTTTCAACTGAAATGATGAATTGTCCCATAAGATTCTTTTGACGGTCTACCCCTGGGCATTCTGCCATTTACTTCACCTTTATTCACTTGTTTGGTTAGTCGTTCACCTTTCATTCTTTCAAGATGTTCGAACCATCTTAACTGATTTCTTTCCCATATGTCGACTAGTGTCTCTTCTGTACCACATTCTTCAAGGATTGTATCGTTTCGGACTTTGTCCATCAGTGTTTTCCCGCAAATTGTGCGCAGAGGTATCATGCCAATCACGTTAATTTTACTCTTATCCTTTTCTTAAAAGGTCCATGTCTCGCTACCGTATAGCACAGTCGGTACAAATATAGAATTATGTACCGCCATTTTAGCTTTTTTTGATGTATTATTACTTCTGAGAATGGACCCTGCACTACCGATAAACTTCTGACCCTTGTTTATGCGCCTATCTATCTCCCAATCTATCTTCCCATCACTAGTGAATAGGCTACCTAGATATACATACTTATCAACTTGTTCTAATTTCTCATCACTTAGGACAATGTTGCAAATTGTTTTCTCACCTCTTCCTTCAAACATTATGATTTTTGTTTTATTCACGTTAATTTTCGCAGTGTTAACAATGATATCCCGTAGCATAGTCCATGTGCACTCTATATATCTTTATTGCTTATAAGCTCTTCTCAAGTTGCCCTATCTATGCGTTCGTTTAACTTATTCTAAAAATCTATCCGCACTTCTGGTTTCAGTAAATTTTCAATCTTGTTTCGCGTTTGTTTCGTTTGTTTGGTTCTCTTTCTTCTCCATTCCCGCCTTAAGCTTATTTTGGAGACTAGAAGGTAATGGTCAGTATTGCATTCAGAGCCCCTCATGACTCTTGTATCTTTGACTAGTTCTCTTAGTCTCATCCACAATAACGAAGTCAATTATACTGTGGCTATTTTCATTACGCCAGGTGTACATGTGGATCATTCTAAGCATAAACCAAGTATTTGTAATAAATAGGCCCTTTTCTAAGCATAAGCTAAGATCCTTTCTGTATCTGTACCCTGACGTTGGACGCCGTACCATCCGTTCTTATCTCCTAGCAGAGTGATTCTTTCACCATGATCGCAAGTACTTTTTTATCATTTAAAGTGTCCCAGAAGGCGTCCTTGACATCTCTCTGATCACTATCAACTGGGGCGTAACACGCTATGATAAAAAATCTTTTGATTCCTACCTTCATTCTAACCCACGGCAATCTGGGCGATCCATCCTTGATCTTTGAGATGTAGTTTTGCTTCTTCATTCATAATCTAACCTACCTCTTGACTAAAATGTCATTCACTATCTACTCCTGACCATATTTCAACACCGCGTTTCAACACCCCATTTTCTATGCTTCTACCTTCGCAACCCTTTTTCTTCTTCTCAGGTACACATAAAATATCTAGTTTGCTTACGTGCATAGTTTCTCGTAGTTCTCTTACCTCAAGATTACGGGTGGGGGGGGAGGGGGAAGGAATGGAAACAGAGAGAGTCACAATTGGTTGAAGTCTTATGCTGAGAAGGTCACCAGCCCTCAGCAGCATTGTATTACGTAGGAGTTCCCATGTTTCGATCTGCTAATTCCTGGCCTACCACTAAACGTCGAGCCAATAACTCTTTTTTTTTACGCACAAACTTTGTTTAATCATTCTTTGTCGTATCTTGCATAGTTTGGCCGTGAAATTGAATTTTTGGATTTTTAATTATTTTTTGTGCAATAAAAATGAGAATTTTCGATTTTTCGAGAAAATTCAAAAGGTCGTTATGATAATCTTGTAGGGTGTTGACAAAGAAACACTTTTGTTGTCTAGACTTTTTTCCTTATCGTGCGTTGTTTGGCTGAAAATGTTAATTTTTGTTTCTTTTTTCGATTTGAAAATACTGTAACTCTGAAAATTTTGATTTTATCGAAAAATATCATGGGAATTAGTTGTTTGAATTTTCGATGACTATAAGCGGCCGTACATATGATTTTCAAATTTTGAAAAAAATGGTCTAAACCATTTTTAAAATGCTCTTACTTTTTGAATTTTTATTCAAAATGGCTGGCTAACGAACTTGACCTTAAGTTTAGGAGACTCAAAGAGTATAACAAAGGACAATCGAATCTATCAATTCTTGCGAAAGTTATCGTGCTCACAGGCAGACAGACATACATGCGCATACATACATACAGACATACAGACCGACAGACAGACAGACAGACAGACAGACAGACACATTTGTAAAAACCTGTTTTTTGGGTTCAGGGGGTCTCGAACCGTGGACATTTGACAAAAACCGGGGGGGGGGGGGGGTCAAATTTTACACAAATCTAATACCTTCTCTAGATGAGAATGTAAAAATCGGCTCGATAATTTATTGACCTCGCGCTACACGCTCAGTCATTGTAGTCCCTTTACATTTTTTCAAAGTATCTTCAAAATTGAAGGTCAAACTATCAACAACTGAAATTTAATGACTGTGAATTATCTTTTGCCTTCGACTTTAACAAACAAATTCTTATCACGTGCCTTGTGATGAAAACAGATCAAAAACAAATTTTAAGATCTAATTTTAAAAAAAATTTTGTTATAAAACATTTTATTGTACTTTGTGTCTTTTTCCAAAAAATTTGATATATTAATTTTTAATCGCATCTTGTGTTGGTTCCCGAAATTTTAATTTTGCTTCCTCATAGAGGGAGGTTTGTAATGACCTAAATTTTCAAATATACTTTTTTTAAATATTTTGATATAATTCGACCCCAGGAGCTCGAAAATGAAATTTTAAAAAAATGTCCGTGTGTGTAACTTTTTTCTGTTCACCGTATCTCGAAAAGTAAAAGAGCTACAATCATGAAATTTGGATGAAGTATAGCTCCGATTGATATCCAGGTCCGATAAGGTTTTGAGCTAGATCAACTATTTAGTAGTAGTTTTTCTCTTGCGTTTATAGATTTAAAAAGAAGAATTTTACCTTAGTTATTTCATAAAAACTTTTTTGACATTCAAAATACAACAATACAATATCTAGCGTATGTGTTCGCGTCTCCGAGACTCATCGATCAACCAGTTGTTTAAACTTTTAGGACCTACCAGTACCTATTTATGAAGTTTCAAAAAATGGTTTATTCTGTTTATATGGAAAAAAACTTTTTCGATATCCAAAACACGTCAATATTAAATGTAGAGTATTTGTTCGCGTCTTTGAGACGCATCAATTGACCTATTGATGAACCTTTTATGACCACCAGTACCGATTTATGAAGTTTCAAAAAATGGTTTATTCTGTTTATATGTAATAAAAATGTTGATATAAAAAACACGACAATATTACATTACACAATATTATTGTTCGCGTCCTTGAGAAGCATCGATTGACCTATTGATGAACATTTTATGAATCACCAGTACCGATTTACGGAGTTTCAAAGAATGGTTTTATTCTGTTTATATGGAAAGAACTTTTTCGATATCCAAAGCACGACAATATTACATGTAGAGTATTTGTTCGCGTCCTTGAGACGCATCGATCGACTTCTTGATGAACCTTTTATGACCACCAGTACCGATTTATGATGTTTCAAAAAATGGTATACTCTGTTTATATGGGAAAAACTTTTTCGATATTCAAAACACGACAATATTACTTGTAGAGTATTTTTTCGCGTCTTTGAGACGCATCGATTGACATATTGATGAACCTTTCATGACCACCAGTACCGATTTATGAAGTTTCAAAAAATGATTTATTCTGTTTATATGAGAAAAAAATTTCGATATCAAAAACACGACAATATTACATGGAGAGTATTTGTTTGCGTCCTTGAGACGCATCGATTGACCTATTGATGAACCTTTTATGACTCACCAGTACCGATTTATGGAGTTTCAAATAATGGTTTATTCTGTTCATATAATAAAAACTTGTTTGATATTCGAAATACGACAATATTATATGGAGACTATTTGTTTGCGTCCTTGAGACACATCGATTGATCTATTGATGAACATTTTATGACTACCAGTACCGATTTATGAAGTTTCAAAAAATGGTATACTCTGTTTATATGGAAAAAACTTTTTCGATATCCAAAACACGTCAATATTACATGTAGAGTATTTGTTCGCGTCCTTGAGACTCATCGATTGACCTATTGATGAACCTTTCATGACCACCAGTACCGATTTATGACCGATCATTGCCGATTTATGAAGTTTAAAAAAAAGGTGTGTATTTAGTTCATATGACGAAAACATTGTTCATATTATGAGTTCTATAGTACTGTATCTGACATGTTTGTTTGCGTCTTCGAGTCACGTCGAATGACCTATTGGTAAACCTTCTGTAACCTCTTATGGTCTACCAATACCGATTTATAAAGTGAAAAAATATGTTGTTTATCTTGTTGATATAAGGAAAACTTTTTTAATATTGGGAATACAACTATAACAGAACACATGAATTGACATTTTCGTGGGCCCTCTGATTTTCTGAAAATAAAATTTTCGGAAAGACAGAAAAATAAGCTTGAAAAATATTGAAAGTGTCCTTTTTCCTCTATTGTTAGGGATTCCCTCCCTCTATGAGGAATCAAATTTATTTGATACTTATAAGGAAGCAAAATGCTCATGAAATGAGCACAAATAAATACCATGTGTGATTTTTACCTCGATGTCAGAGTAAAATTTACCTGCAATAAAAATCATCATCATGTGCTAAAATTTACACAAAAAATTGAGTATGGTTACCATGCCAACCAAATTGTATCTTCTTATTTTTTCGATGCGATGGACCTAACCTTACCCATTTTAATATTAACCACAAGACAAATTTTACTGCTGTTTTTTCTGTGTTGTCGTGTTGACGGAATTCGGTGAACAAATTTTTCCCTTAATCACTTTTACAAGAAATTCTCAAATTAAAAAGTTTCTGCTGAAGTTGCGTGAAGAAAAGTTTAAAGATAAATTACTCAACTTCAATGGTACGGGTGGCAGATTGTAAAATCTTCAATTGGAGATTTATACTGATCTTTCGTAAACAATAAGTCTAAAAAGAGATTTTACAGGCCTAATTATGGATGACTGTAAATCTCCCTTGCACGAAGGCTTTTTTACGGCTGACCATGCTACTTGGCACGGCGCCACATTTTCAATAAATCGTGCGTAACGCGTCTGATGTTAAAAAGTTATGCACAGTCGTTTGCCACACGGAAAAAACATTGGCTTCTGTAGAAGTCACTAGTCATGTGCACGCGCATCTTGATGAGCTGAACCTCAGTTGGCGGTTCAATTCAGAACAGGTTGTAGCTTTTCGTTTTTCACCTTGTCAACGCCAGCAATAGTCAAAAGTTCTCAGAATTTCTGATGCACCCGGTTTATAAAAGCAAAGTTTTTTTTTTCATTGTGAAGATTCTTCTGAAGCTGAGTCACCCATAAGATTAGGTGTTGATTTTAATCCTCAGGCAGAAAAATAATCCGTTCAGTCTAACTTTATAGCAATTCTATTGCAATTTTGAATATCGGGACAGTTATTTTCTAACATCAGAATCTCCGTACTTGATTTTATTTTTCTACTTTAGTTTCCGGGTGGTCCCACAAAGTATAAAATTTGGGAAAAGTTTACTTTCTCTTAATGTCCTAAACATCCACTCCTGGTTCAGAAGGGATTCCAGAAATAAATATTTGTAGTAGATTTTGAAGCGTGCTGTAAATATGGGGATCTTAGCTTGTCACCTCTCACTTTTTTTCTGTAGTGTGATTACTGTGACATATTTCTTGCTTCAGATACCTAAATTGATCAATCACACTTCTATATTGAACCAAATGCAGGGAAGTCATATTTGGGAGAAAAATTATTTAACTTTATATTTACAGTTCACTTATGAGGAACATATACGTTCCTCATGAGTGAATATGCAGCACAAAGAATCAGATTTTGACACTTTAGGCTTCGAAGAAAAAATTTTTTGTATAATTCTGAGGATCATGGATTACTCAAATCTGAACATAATACAAGGTTGGCCACTCAAACCTAACAAAAAATCCAGGCCATTTCCCAGTTTTCCCTGTCAAAAAATGAATTTTTTTGGGTTGAAATGTAGGTGTTTATATTATGTTGATTATTCAATATTTATTTCTTTATTATATAATTATTGAATGATTTTCCAATAAAATAGGAAAGTAATATATAGCTTTTTTAAACAAAATAGTTAAATTTTCAATAACAAAAGATGAATTTACAACAAAATAGTTGAGTTTTCCAGCTGAAAATTCGAATGTTTTAGAAAAAATTTGACATTTAAACCCGAAAAGATAAATTTCCAACAAAAAAGTTAATTTTCAACCAAATAGTTGCATCCATAACCAATTACTTGAGCCTTCAGCCAAAGACAAATTTTGAAGAAAGAAGTGAAATTTTCAACTGAATAGTTGAATTTTCCGAGGAATTTTCACTCTAAAAAGAAGAATCTCAAACTAAATGAACAAATTTTCAATAAAAAATTTAACTTTAACCAATAAAGTAGCATTTTCAACAAAAAAGATGAATTTTCAATCTAAAATAATTAATTTTCTAACAAAAAAAAAGAACAAATCTCCAGCAAAATAATTCAATTTTCGATCAAAAAAATATTAATTCTGGACCACAAATATAATAGTGGACTTTTTAATTAATAATAAATGAACTTCGAACCACAAGAGATTAATTTTCCACGAAGAAAGGTAACATTTATATGAAAAGATGAATTTTCAATACAAAACATCGGAATCTCTATTCAAAAATATGTCTTTTTAACAAAATAGTTGACTTTTCAACAAAGTGATGAAATTTTCCACTAGAGAGTAAAATTATCGAACAAAAGAGATGAATTTCTGAACCCAAAATATAATAGTAAACTTTTCAAACAAATTGTAGAATTTTTAAACCAAAGAGATGAATTGTTGTTCAAAATATTATATTAGACTTTTCGATTTGAAAAAATTAACTTTAAATCATAAATGATGAATTATTCATCTGAAAGGATGAATTTTCTACCAAAAGATGAATTTTATATCCAAAAGGACGACCTTTCTATAGGAAAAGTCGAATGTTCAACAAAACAGTTGAATTTTTGACCGAAAAGATGACCTTGTTACAAAATAGTTATATTTTTAACAGAATAATACAATTTTCGATCAAATGGTAGAATTTTTTACCAAAAGAGATAAATTCTGAACCCAAAATATAATATTCGACTTTTCGAATAGAGAGAATTGGCCATCAACCAAAAAGGTGAATTCTTAAGAAAAAAGTTGAATCTTCAACAACATAATAACCAAAAAATAAGAAAATAAATAGATAAAAATATTAGATTTTTTGAACAAAAAAGATAGCGCAAAAAAATTTAGACATGATAAAAACATTTGAAACACGAACACTTTTAAAAAATATTTTTAAGCGACGTGGATTTAGTGAAAATTTTTTTAACAACTTCTTTTTATGAAAAAATATCTGTAAAAGTATTTTTTTTTGTATGAAAGAAAATTTTTCAAACAGTCTTATTTTTTTATGTTTAAAAATTAAAATTAGGATGTAATGAATTTTCTGTTATCATTAGAAAATGTATATGTGAAAGTAAAATATTTTCTCCCTGAAAGTCACACTATAGTAGAAAAATACAAAATTACCAAAAACATTGTAGATTGTTGTTAATTATTGATTAAAATATTAGAAAAAATTTTATCAACGAACATTTTGAAATTGAACGTCGCTAAAAAATAGTTTTTAATGAGTTCTTTGACTACGATCTTTTTTGACAACTTTGAGATTTTTTTACTACAGTCTAATTGTTTTCATCAAATCTACTTCACTAAAAAAATTTTTAAAGAACATTTAAACACTTATTTATAATCATTAATGGAATAAGAGAATAAAACAAAATTAAAATAAAAAATGAATGAATTTTATACAATTTTACAACTGCGACATTGACCAAAGAAAAACATCTTTAATTGTAAAACTGTGTCCCGAAAAGAGATTATGTAGTTTTCACAGATTTAATTGAATTTACTGATGGGATTCACCATTGTGTGCCGAAACATTTAAAGCAATTTAATTGCTTGCAATTCACCTGACCTTATAGCCAACAAAGAAAGTCAATATTTTCTACTAAATGTATTATTGAGGGTCAATACAATCCCGGAGCGATTATTAATTTTGAAAATCTTTGAAATTCGAAAAATTTACGGATGTTCAGAGTATTAACAAATTTAGAAAATGTTTAGTAATTTATGGGAAATTATGATCATTTATCCGAAATGTGTGGTAAATTAATCAATTATCGCTTCGAGTTGGTCAATCTGAAGTCACACATTTGCTCCCTTTGATGTCACCATGCTTGAAAAGCACTAATTTATTACTGATTTACATTAATCAAAAAGGACTGAAATCAAGCACATGATTGAGGTCATGGGCGACAAGGCACTGTAAAAGGTTGGTATTTTTCCGATATTGAATGATCTCAAACGTGAAGGATTCGAAATTTGCATGAGAAGAAGGAACTAAAATAGTGATGAAATAGCGAGTAAAGGCAACGACTTAGAAGGTCGGTTGATGAACGAATCATCTCTGCAATAAAATAGTTTGGGCAGGTTGAAAGAATGAAAGATGATCGACTAACGAAACGAGTGTATCAAGGTAAAGTAAATGGCAGCG
>CAKNXH010001886.1:64313-81243 GCA_932178445.1 Andricus quercusramuli | reverse complement strand
TGATCGACTAACGAAACGAGTGTATCAAGGTAAAGTAAATGGCAGCGTGCCCAGAAGCAGGCCGCGGAAAGGATGTTTAGAACGTGTGAATGAGACCCTCATTCAAAGAGGGGCTTTACATGATGATTTTGAGATGCTCTTCACCTGGGGTGATCGATGGAGAGATTGATCAGCGACCTGGGTAGGAGCAGTGTTGCGGAACGATCGTATTATTTAAATAAACAACACGCTCACCCCGAAATGGATATGGCTCAATGGTATAATAATTATATATTATCAGGACTAACATAGGCTACATATTCTATATTAAAATAAATGAACCGACAAATTTTCAATCCCTCCAATTATTTGTTACAGTAACTGAAAATTACTAAATTGTAAGAGAATTTTCTGAAGCACGTAACTCAAGCATCATACAGTCACCGTTGCTGAAATTTCTGTTCCTGTTTAGGAAAACTTAGAAATGGTTTCTGTATAAAGCTTTAGTGAGGCGTCTCTGAAAACTCCTACAGAAGTTTCTGACACTGCGTTATGATTTCATGAAATAGTATAGAATAACAACACTGATACACATAAAATCAAAATGAGGTGAATCACAGAGCACTTGTAGAATAAGAGCCTAACGAACGAACAATATCGAGCAATTATGTTAAACGGAATATATCTCTATCCGTCTTAAATCTAGATACATTTGCATTGCTAATCATCGCGCAAAGAATGATGAATTCTCAACATCGCATCACAGTGCGTTCACGCTATTACGGCCATTCTTGTACTCACAACAAACCACGTGTCAGGAATAGTTTGTCTACATTGAGTTCACGCCTAGAAATTCTCTTCTCCCTTTCCAATTTGCATCAAAGGGAGTATCGCCCATATAAACTGCGTCGAGAAAGATAACACATGATGCTTGTTGGAATTCCAATTGATAATGCAATGTCGCCGTTTTATGGGATTGTCATAAAAACGAAGAAAAACTCTGGAAATAATCTTTGTCACGATTCGTTTTTATCTAGTATGGTAGGAGCGATGACTCGTGCATAAAGATCTTTTTCCATTATCGATTGTTCAAAGGAATCAAAAATTCACGTAGGGAAGTATTTCAATATGCAACGATTGTGGTGAGTCATTGAAATACTTCTTTATGTGGAAAAATACAGGATCAGACAATTGATTGTTTTTTTAAATTCAGATGTTCTAAAAAAATTTGGAATGTTTTTCAGTTTTGATTTTGGATTCACTTTAAAACTGAAATTGATTTAAATGTGGATTTATTCGATATGAATAATTTAGGCGAACTCATTGTTGAAACCAATTGATATTTAATATCTTCCGTCCGGATACGCTTGGTGAATGTTTTTGCTATAATGATCAGCTTTAAAGATCAACTGACTGTCTCTGTTCTAAACTTCATTTCCTCTTGATTTATTGAAATAATTAAAATTTCGAACGCTCAACAGTTTTTTCCCCATCTGGGCGCATTCAAATTTAGATTTCCACTCGTAAAATTTCCATTGGAACAAACAACAATCTCTTCGAACCAAAGAAATTTCGTTGCATCAAACGAAATTTTTTGAATCAAAAAAACTTTTCATCGACTGAGAGCCAATGAATATGTTTATTTTATTTCAAGAAATTTCTTCCGGTCAAATAATCTTTTCTTCAGAGTGTACCTTACTTTCAAGTAGAAATTATCCATAAAGAGGAAGTTTTGATATTGTTTTGATTTTTTCCACTACATTCTTGAAAGTTTGTACTGCTTGTTCCGATTACAGATTTATATGGGTTCGCAGAGGATGAGTCGAAAATAAAAAAATCTGGAATTCAAAATCGTCTTTCAAAATCGTGTATTTCCAATTTCGATCCCATAGGTGTTGGTGCTTTTTTTCCTAGTGCAGTTTTGAGACAGGAAAGTTTTCAAGTCCCCGAAAAAATGCTTCTCCTATTCACATAAGTGTTAAGATTTTTTTCCGAAAACAGGGGTTAATTGAAATGGAATTATCTATCAGAAAATGATTGATTATAATTCACTAAAAAATTGGAAAGACTTTTCAGACTTGACTTGAAAAAAGTAACATTTGAAACAGCCATAAACATAAATGTTAAAAAACATGAATGTTTGAAACAGCCAAACATAATGAAATAACCAAACTGTATTTTCCTGATTGAAATAAATTTTCATAACTTTTAATTAGCTATGTAACTTTGTGAGCTTTAAATGTCATACAAACTTGAAACATCAAGTGAAATATTTTGCTTAGTACCAAATTCTAAAAAATGATATAAGTTCGCATCCAAGCTTTTGAAAAATATGAAAATTTGAAAACAAGTTCTGTTAATAATTTCAATTTTTCATTTCAATTATGCCTTCTTAATGTTTATAATTTTTAACGGAAAACTATGCAATCAATTTTAAATTTGAAACCTCTGTCAAAATTATTTTACGAATACTTCGTTTAGACGTGAAACGATCCACACGTACACCTGGCGTGAAGGAAATAGCCACAGTGTAATTGACTTCGCTATTGCGGATGAAAAACTAAGAGGAATAGTAGAAGATACAAGAGTTTAGAGGGGTTCTGAATACAAGAGTAATCATAATTTTCTGGTCTCCGAAATAAACTTAGGTTAGGGATTGAGAAGAAAAAGAACCATAAAACGAAAAAAAACGCGAATCAAGATTGAAAATGTATAGAAACCGGAAGTGCGAGTAGATTTTCATAATAAGACCAACGAACACGAAGATAGGGCAACTTGGGGGACGCTTATAAGAAATCAAGGTATAGAGGGTGCACGGACTATGTTACGGGATATCATTATTAAAACTGCGACCGAAGTGTGTGGTACTGTGGTTGTAGGAAGAAAGTCTGGTGATGCATGGTGAAATGATGAAATTCAGGCAGCCGACAAGAAAAGGAAAAAGCCTATAAGAGAACGTTGAACATCACAGGTCTTAGTGATGAGGAGAAAAATAGGCTTGAAAATGATTACAGATTTTTTTGTAGTAGTCAAGAAAAGTGAGGATAAAATCAGAAGAGTAGAAGAGAAAAAAAATGCAAAACGAATTTGAAGGAAGCATGAAACTATTATTTTAAGAGATTAAGGAAAGTAAAAGTACAGAGTTTGTCGGCCTGAGAAACAGCAAAGGTGAAATTCTATATGATACAGACGGGATGGTAAACGCTTTGAAAGACTCCTTTGAAAAATTATTAGGAGGCCAGATCAAGAAGACACATCGTTTGTTTAGCTATAATTTTTTTCCGAGTGTAAACCAAATTTGTATCGAGCGCAAGTAAACAAGCTGCATATCTATCAATTCCAAATTTTTCAAGATTCTAATACGCTAGTTTTTCGCGTAGTGACAATTCCGATATCCAAGACTTTTTATTTTCAATGCACCCTAGTATCGAGGATTGAAAAATTGATAAATATTTTTATTTGATTGCATCAAAATTTGAATCTTGGTGAACTGAAATATCAAAAATTTCAAAATCAGCATTGGTCGAAAACTTTTATTTCTATAGTTAAGTTACTTAATTTTAAATTACAGATCCGACTACTTCTAATTCTGTCATCATCTCGAACTTGGAGTACTTTAAAAATTAGAATTCTGAATATTAACTTGTAAACATTATCAGATGCTTGCAATAAATGTAAACACTTTAAAATTCATCAATATTGTTTAATATTTCTTTTATATTACATAATTTTACAAAACTTGAAAATTTAATTTTTAAAACTGAAAATATAGTGGCAGGTATAAAGTTATCTTCCGATCTTATAGTATGTAAACAAGAAATTGTAAGTTTCTATCGTTAGAACATAAATAATAATGAGTAAAATATGCCTTTGTCGAGTAGAAAGTGAATAAATACATTTTCAGTTCTGTTAATTACTTGAAGTATATAATGAATTAAAACGATTTTTTCTGCATATAATTTATTTAGAAGTCTGACAGATGATAATAGCCCATTTTAAATTTAACTTTTATCAATGGATTCCAAGCTACAATATATCCTTAAATATTACGAAATAAACTTAAGTGGATTTATCAAGATTTGTTTTCTCACTCCTCAAATATAGCACTTTTTTCAATTCATAATTAGCTACATTTTTTATTAAGTTTGATGAAATTATGAAAAAAAAATGGAAAATAGAATAGGAAGAGTCTCCGGAAAGGTTTTATAATCCACATAAAGTATTACTAATCGCAGTATGTAAGAGGTCTTGATAGGAAGCTTCTTCCCGCCTCCACGTCATCCAACAGCGATAGCTGATTAATCACCATTAATCGATTCTGGAAATTATAGAAGTCCGGAGCACTACACGCTCTTTCACGGTAATTACATGAATCGAGAATGAGCTGCCGAGCATCGACTAGTGATTATTTGTAGAATTAATGATTCTCTTCATAATAGTAGTTAAACACGGCACGGTCATTTTGACCAGTGCTGCTGAAGACACGAGAATTTCCGTGATCGTGTGCCGCGGTTTTGCAGTCACGCAAGTCGCATAATTAGCTCGAGTCGCGATTAGAGTTTCATGTAACTATGCAGTCGATTCAGCTAATTGTAAAATCTAACAGTCATTCTTCGTTACTCTCTTCCTTAATAGCAAATAAATTAAAATGGTTTTTTGGAAAATGAGTAGATGTAAGTCCTTAGTTCCTTATAGAATACACTGTTCAGGCCTCGAACTCATTTGAGAAATTCAAAATAGTGTCAATAGTAGCATTCATTTTTTAAATTATAGGAAAATAGTTTCATTCAATTTTCTGAATATTACATCGTATGGTTAACTATTTTTTTAAACTGGTATATAAAAGGGATTGGTGCACCTAATAGAAAAAGTGTGAAAACAAATATCCAACAGTAAATAAAGCAAATAATAAAATCAAATGTTTTTTTTAATAATCCATAAAATAGGTTAATTTTAGTTTTTCTAAAGCCGAGTTACCCGCCACTAAGGGTGATTTGGTGCATAACTCTTATTGTTTAATGTTGTAATATAATAATAATTAATTGTATCACATAAATTCGTTTATGTGCCTATCTAACTTCCTATTCATGTTTTCATCACTACTGAATAGGCCACACAGATATACGTACGTATCAACTTGTTCTAATATCTCATCATTTAGGACGTTGTTGCACATTCTTTTCTCACTTTCTCATCCGAACACCATAATTCTTGTTTTATTTGCGTTGATTTTGAGGCCCCGTGTTCTTCATGCTTGTATACAGTTTGCTCAACAATCTTTGCAAGGCCTCGATCGCTTCTGCCATAAAAACCTGATCATCTGCGAAAGCCTACGTACCCTCACGCTATCTTCCTGTCATAAATCCACTTTGGACTTCCCATATATTTTCTTCTGTTATTTTCATTGCCCTACAAATAAGTATTTTTGAGTGTATTTTACTTACAGTTCTTCATAAGCTAATACGTCTGTAATTATTTCAGTGGTTTTTATTTCCTATTCTATTGTATATTGGGATGAAATACGCCGTTTTCCAGTCATCTGGAACTTCTCCCATCTCAGTACATTAATTTATCAATTCGCACAACCTGTGAGGTGTGAACTCGCCACCGGATTTATGCATTACAGCGCTGATACGCTCTAAATTGATTTTTCTAATGTATCGTGTTCTATATTGCAGTTTTGGTGCCCTATAGTTTCATTTTCCAATAATTCCTTAGAAGAGTCTTTCAAAGTGTCTAATATTCCGTCTGTATCACAGAGCATTTCACGCTTGCTATTTCTCATGTTGACAAACTCTGTACTTTTACCTTCTGCATAATGATCGACGTCCATTTACAAAACAGTTTCTTGCTTCTTTCAAAGTCGTTCTGTATTTTCTTCTCTTCTTATGTTCTGATTTTATCTTTGCTTTCCTCGACTAGTCGTTTAATTTTTCTCTTTTCGTCTCTGAAATCATTTTCAAGTCTATTTCTTTCCTAAAAGCTGAGACCTGTGATGTTGAATGTTCTCTTGTACGCTTCTTTGTTTTCTTGTCGAGCTGCATGAATTTCATTATTCCACCACGCATCACCAGACCTTCTTCCTACCACTGCCATACCACACACGTCGGTCGCAGTTTAACACTGATATCCCGTAACATAGTCCATGCGCCATCTGTATCGTTATTGTTTCTAAGCGCCTCCCAAGTAGTCCCATCTATGCGTTCGTTTATCTCATTCTGAAAGTCTATTGGCACTTCCGGTTCGTGTAAATTTTCGATCTTGATTCGCGGTTGTTTCGTTTCTTTGGTTCTCTTTCTTCTACATTCTCGACCTAAGTTTATTTTGGAGACTGGAAGGTAATGATAATTTTATGTAGAAACCAAGTATTTGTAATAAATAAGCCTTTTTCTAAGCATAAACTAACCAATCTTTTCTCCTTATATAATTTTTGCTTGGAACCCCAGAAGTACCTAGCACCCTTTTAACTTATTGTACTTATTGTATAATTTAAAGTGTCCCTGAAGGCGTCCTTGACTTCTCTCGGATCTCTATCAACAGGCGTAGCACGCTATGGTAAATAATCTTCTGATTCCTACCTTCATTCCAGCCTAAAACAATCTGGGAGATACAAAATCATGATCTCTGAGATGCTGTCTTGTTTTTCATTCATAATCAAACCGACCCCTTGATTACCATGTGATTCACTATCTATTCCTGACCATATTTCAAAACACCCTTTCAACACTCCATTTTCTATGTTTCTACTTTCGCATCCCTTTTTCTTTTTCTCAGGTACACATAAAATATTTATCTTCCTTACGTGCATAGTTTCTCGTCATTCTCTTACCTTGAGATCAATCACCCCTCCAGCATTCCAAACACCCCAGTCTCCATTCATCGTCTGAAAGTTAGCCTCTACATTCACCGCCTTTTAAATAAAACTGATATCCTAAATACCTTTTTAAAATCCTTTAGAAATTTCTGAAAACCTACGAAATTTTTTTAAAAACGTTGAAAATATACAATATCGTTAAATTCCTTAGAATTTTTAAAAATACCCTAAACTCTTTGAAATCCTTCGAAATCTTCCAAAATACCATGAAAAGCTTGGCAATCTGTTGAAATATTCAAAATCTGTTCAATCTTCTGAAATCTTACAAAATCGTTTAAAATTCTGAAATCTCTTGAAATTTTTGCTGTAATCCTACGAAATTCTTTGACATCTCATAAGATTCCTCGGAATTTTTCAAAATGCAGTGTATTCTTTGAAATCCCTCGAATCTTGTGAAAATCCAAGAAATATTTTGAAATTTCGTATAACATCAAGAAATCTTCAATATCTTTTAATATTCCTTTAGAAATGTTTGAATCTTTAAAATCATCTAAAACCCCATACATTTCCATGAAAGCCGTAGAAATTCCTAGAAGTTAGCTAATATTTCATTCCATTATAATCACTACTTAAAGGTTTATTTTGAAATTCTTTAAAATCCCTTGAAATTCTTGTATTTTTTGGTACCCTTCTAAAATCCTCCGAAATTGTTGAAATATAGTACAATACCCTACAATCTTTAAAATTCCTTGAAATCCATTGAGATACCGTAAATTACCTTAAAATTTTTCAATATCTCTCAAAATTCCTTTAAAAAACTTGAAAAATTTGAAACCACCTAACTCTTTTAAAATTTTCAAAATCTTGAAATATTTCGAATGTTCGATTTTTCCAGATTAGCATTAGCGAGCAGTTTCAAAAACTTGTAGCATTAGTGTCATATTTTTAAAAACAGAAGTAAAATAGTGGCATCTCTAAAAGGAAGTCAAAAAGTGTCAATAGCGTCATGAGTGCCAGGCTTGACTGTTAGCAAATTAGTATAATTTCAGTTTGATAGAATTCCACATAAATGTGTGTGTTTAAAATGTCTCTTCATGTTCTAATTAATTTTAATGTTAATGGAGAATGATCTAAAATAAATGGAGCAGTTTTTTTCTCGTTCGAGGGGCACGTTTTCTCCAATTTGGGCGGTGATGAAAAATCCAATCTTTAAAAAAACAAAAGCGAGAACTTTTTTCTTTAACTAATGAGCAACTGAGTCGCTCATACAAAAGATTGATTGAGAAAACAGAATGAGATGCTATCACCCACTGTTTTCTATACCCAGTATTGGCCAAATGCTACTTTTGATCACATTATTTATAATCATTTATTTTTGCAATTGTAAATATTCAGTATCAGTGTCGTCGTATGTTTTGGGTAAGACAATTAGCAATATTCATCATAAACATACGGGTGATTCCACGCAAAATGCATGATTGAATGTCCCTGGTGAAAAAATGGGTTGCAGTTTTAAATTTGAATTTTTTCTGGAAGTTCAGAAAAAATCAAGAGTAATTTCTTAACTCTCAAGAGTAATTTCTATGCCTATAAATAACCACCACCATTCACGGTTATACCTATTGTTCCTAATATTAAATTTTGCCTTTGAAACTAGTTCAAACAGTGAAAACGTCACGATCTGGCATGTGTATGGTGTAGTTTCAAAAATGAAAGTTGATTTTTATAATGAATTCAAATTAAATAATTGTTGAATTATTATATCTTTATATCTTTATATTGTCAACACAGAAAAAAACGTAAGTGAATTTTTGTTGTAGGTAATTTTCAAGTAGATGAAGTTGAATTTTTTCGCATCGAAACAAAACAAGATTCAATAGAGTTGACAGGGTAATGATTTCCAGTGTGGTGTTGTAGCTGAAGATTACTCTGGAATCGCTGTTATGAATAAATTTTTTTTTCTCTGTGAAATTCACCATCTTCAACGAAATCAGTAGCTTGTTCTTGAAAAAATATTCCATTCTTTTCTAACATTTGTTGAATATTGTCCCCCGATTTGTGCTTCAGGGTCTGACACACCAGTAAAAAGTTGTTTTTTCGGAAAAGGCGCCTGTTAGTTGGTAACACAGCGTAGAAAAAAAAATTATAAGTTACTGTATCTGCAAATAAACTTTTCCAATGCTGAAAGTTCACTTCATGGACGCATTTCAGTAAATGAATTTGAGCAGGGAATCAAATATTCATCACGGTCTGGCAATGTAATATTTAACATTTGGTAAATATTTGAACCCATAATATTGGATATTACGTTTTTTTAAAATAAAATTGATTTTTATGCTTTTTTTTTCATCAATTTCTATCATGATAAGAACCTACTGACTCATTCTGTGCTCTCGCTTATAGACAATAATACTTGAATGAGTACTATATCTGAAACTTATACCATTTATTTGAACAAATGAGAGTATGTAAACTGTATTCTGATTCAATTGTTATTTTTTAGTTATCTAGTCAGAATGAAATCTTGTAATAAAATTTTGACCCACTTTCACATATCCGATTTGCTTGAAATTGTGCATACTGATGTATGCTCGATACCCTTCTGATAACCAAAACAGATCATTCAGAAACATAGCTTATTATCGTTCTAATTAAAACGAGTTTTGTGGAAATTCTTATTATTCAAATGCTTTCTGCTACTTTGTGAGATATTGAATGTTCTCTCTTTATGTTTTAAAGTGTTAAAATTATAATTGGAAAAACTAAAAACTATTTTCTACAAAAATCTTCTAAATTCTTTGATTTTCTTGCGCTATTTTGTATCCGCCATTTTTAATTTCACACCATCCGTGTTAAATATATATTATCAGTAATTCTTGAGAGCATTATTTAAAAAAATTCCCCTGAAATATGCTTGTCAATCACTTGTTTTTAAAACCTAAAATTTGTACAGAACTTCTGCAGCCGAATTGTTTAAATAAATGCATAAATAGTTCCAATATTTCCGGGCCCGTCACGGTTTAAAACTTCGTGACGCTTCACCATAATGATAACTTTCCTTTAAATATTATATCAGAAAAAATATGTGAAAATTTTCGATACTCAAATTGTGCGCTTTTTGTGGAATCATCCATATATTGTTATGGGCGCTTACGTTCGTGAAAATACTTAGTAAAGTGAAGTTAAATTATTTTAGTTTTTTTTTTCATTTTTCTCATTTAAAATTAACCCACAGTCTACAGTCACCCAGTGATGGCCATTGTCCCGTACACCAAACTGTAAATAATTCCCAATTACGTCTTTCAGTGTTCGTGTACATATGGTCATATCATTGCATCTAGCGTCACATGCACTCAGAGAAAAGATTGAGTTGATTCAACGAAACTGTTTGTCGAACCTGATTTGTTTGTTGAAACCAAAAAATTTGGTCAGCGCAAATAAACCTTTAAAAAAACACAAAGAATTAACATGGTCAATGCAAAGTAATTATTTGAGCATGCTCAGCTGATTCAACCAAATAAATATGTTGAGCGGAATATATTATTCATCAGAAAATGATTTGGTTGAAGTAACGAAATAATTTGGTTGATTCTACCAAATACTTCCATTAACTACATTAAACATACCGAAACGGATGATGTCAGCCCACGCCGGTGACCAGTTTGCGTGTCGAAAATTTTCTCATTGTGCGTCGTGTCGCGAATTAGTAAAAAATGAGTCATACGAACAAATTGACATTAACAATGTCAACGTTTTTTTTAAAAAACTGGGGTCTGAAACATGCAGAACATTTCGAACATAAGTGCAATGCTGCACGTGATGCTTATCAAAAGTTTTTTTAAAATTAAAAGCTGTTGTCCTAGAATACAATTGGTTGAAAGTCAAGATCTAGATACATTATTATTGAACGAAACGATCAAAATATTTTTTTGGATTAACCAAAACATTTTGTTGTAATAACAAAAATATCTATCACAATGAAACAAACTTTATTACCCAGAGAATTTGATTGAATCAGACAAGCATTTGATTGACCATATAGCAATGTATTTATTTGTTTGATCCAACCAAATTTTTCTTCAACCAACCAAACTTTTTTCTGGTTCGAAGCAGGGTTGAAGTTTCACTTTTCAGTCTCCAGTAAGTGAAAAGTACATTTCTCTCCCTATAAACTAAAATGTAAAACATTAGCTCCGCTTCATAGACTTTGAAAACGGCTAAAATAACGCATGTGTCATGAAAACGAAGTTAACGAGCCAATGTCAGGGAGCACCAGCTTTCATTATGTAGTTTCAAAGTTATAAATATCAAAAGATGCAAACTAATTTCCCAGTCTATAAATTAGTAAACCCAAATTGAAAAATTTCTCAGATTAAGTACGCGCATTATCCGCTGTTATTTCATGTGCTACTTTAACAAAGGGTTTTCTTTTTATTTCTCACTGCTGAACTTGGATGACCGTGAAATGAAGGCAGGTCGATTTGCACTTAGAGATCTTTATACGCTTCACCAGCTTCCCGATCAGTATCAGGCTGACAGTGAGTTACTATACTAGTGGGAGATCATAACGTATCGCTTCTTCGCAACTTTCAAAGCCCGGTGCACAGAAGAAAGGCCGCGAGGATCGTTGAAATTGTTTCTACTCGTATTCTCATTCTTATAGCTGTGCTCCGGGCTGCACATTGTATAGATACATTAGATACTTAGATGAATAGAATCAACATTCTACATTATCTCTTCTCATTTTCAACAAGACGGAAGAGATGAGAATGCGTCTCGTTAATAATTGGACTGGCGACAAATTGATCGTGACTAATTCCACTTGGACGCAATCTCGTTCCATTTTCAATGGGCAATTTGTCCTTAATGTCTCTAGCCGATTTTGATTGTTGTACCATATGTATTGCTAGATGCAATGATATGACCATATGTACACGAACCCCGAAAGACGGAATTGGGAACTGATTACAGTTTCGTGTAGGGGAGAATGGCCCATCATTGGGTCGCTGTTAACAGTGGGTCAATTTTCAACTATTTGAATAACCAGTGAAGAAATTTGTTTTTTAACATCAGGGATGAATAGAATATATGCGAACATACTCCGCCCAAAAAATTGAGCCATTTTATATAATGAAAAAAAGTATTTTAAATTTGTAAAAAGAATTGAGAAATATCCATAAATTCCCCTTAATTTTGTTCGGATCTCTGCTGCATCATCTATGTTTTAGTTGAGACCCTCATTAAGAATTATCATCAGCATACATATTGTTAAAGCCACCTATTTTGTGAAAATACTTAGTAAAGTAAAAGTAAATATCTTTAGCATAATATCAAAAACACTTATTTCAATTTTTCTTATTTCTTAATAGATTAAAACGGCTCAAGTTTTTGGATTTAGTGTGTTACATATATTTCATTCATCCCTAATGTTAACAAAAAATTATTTTACAGATTATTTAAATACTTTAAAAATGACCTACAGAAATAATTGGCAAATATAATAAAATGACCCTTTAGTTTTGTTCGGATCCCTGTAATACAGAATATTCTGAATTGCATAAATAAACTTATTCCAATAATTTGCTTATAAGTGGCATTTGATTATTACTGGGTGTAGGAAACAGTGGGTCGAGCGATTTCTGCGTAAAAAGTATTTAATAATAATGATAACAATGGGATTCTAATTGCGAAGTAAAAGTAGAACTCATTTTCGAAACCGCGTTGTATGGGTTTTCATCGCGCAGAGACATAAACTGGGTACTAAATTCGTATTCCTATAACATTTGTGCGCAAATTGACTATTTTGAAATCTTTTTCGTGTGAATTCATTAAAATAACATTGTTCATGCGCTGAAAAATAAAATATGATTATCGAACAACCTATTCAGACGACTTTATGAGTTGGAACAATTTATTGTCTCACAAGAACGTTAAATTTGTATACTCAACTGAAAGGAAATGACATTTTTTGTTCGGTCTACTAGCCTTGAAAAATTAACTATTGGAACACACAATAAACAAAATTCTCATACGCATCCTGACGATATGATATTTATATATTGTCATTTTTTTCGTTAGAATGCAATAAAGTTCTAACTGTGAATTTGTGGCGGAATGTGAATTTTCACTTTAAAAAAAATGAAAATTGTTTCTTTTATCACCGTCCAAACATTTTTTTTATTATGTCCAAACGAACGCCTCGAGCGAAAAAAATCCACCCTACATTTTCTCGAAACCTAATAACATTTTTTATTCAAACTTTTTTTGTATCGATTCGGCAACTCATTAACTAAAAAAAAAAAGAGAAAACGTGTCTCTCGAGCAAAAAAAATTTCCTCTCCCCATTTTCTCAGAATCGCATACCATTTTTTGGTCGAATTTTTTGCTATTGATTCAGCAACTCAATAGTTGACAACGAAATTCTTATTGTTTATTAGAAATTGAAAATTGGATTTTTGATTCCCGTCTAAAGTTGCGAAAACGTGCTCTTTGCAAGAAAAAAAGTTCTTCCTCAATTTTTTCGGAACCTCATAACATTTTCATTCAAACTTTTTTGGGTTTAATTCAGGACTTATTTTCTCTCAGAAGAACTTTCTTTGTTTGAAATTAAAAATTCATTTTTGAAGAAGCTTTTTTGTCTCTTCTGTGAAATTGTGAAAGTATGTGTGGCAAGTAATGACATGTTACCTTTAAACTGTATAAAATCTTTTGTATCCAATTATCATCATGTAGATAAGTTTTACAGAATAACTTTATTTAACTTCATGAATTACATAAAAATTAGGCCTAATTGCGACTGTAAAAATTACACGACTGAAAATGTAAGAGTAGACTCTTCAATGAATAAGAATTAACTTTCAATCATAGTAGATTAATTTTCAATTAAACAAGATGTCTTTTCTGCAAGAAAATTTTCAATCCAAAAGGAGGCATTTTGTATCTAAGAGGAAGAATTATTAACGAAATAGTTGAATTTTCAAAACAAAAAAATGTGTTTTTAAGAAAATAGTCGAATTTTCAACACAATAATTGAATTTTTAACCTAATAGGGAAATTTGTAAACGAAAGAGATGAATTCTGGACCAAAAATGTAATACTAAACTTTTAAAACTAAAAGAATTAACTTTCAACCATAAATAATGAATTCACAACGAAAGAAGATGACTTCTCTACCAAAAGAATAATATTCATTTCAAAAGGACCGATTTTCTATCCAATAAGAGGATTGCTTCACAAAAAAGTTGAATGTTCGACCAAAAAAAGATACTTTTCAAAAAAATAGTTGAATTTTCAACAACAACAAAAATTGATTTCCAACCAAATAGCAGAATTTTTAGCGAAAAAAAATTAATTTGGGATTGAAAATATGATCGTAGACCTTTCAATTATAAAGAATTAACTTTTAACCACGATAGATGAAATGTCAACAAAAAGGACGACCTTTCAACCAAAAATATTAATTTACCATCCAAAAAGTCGGATTTCCTATAAAAAAAATAATGCCAAAGGGTATTTTTTGTCATAGTCATAGGGTAATTTTTTCGCGCTTAAAGTGTAACAAACTCAAGATAAATTTATGAAACTTCAAAACAATTTAGGTAAACGAGAAGGATTCTATGGAATTCATAAAAACTCAAATGAATTGAAAACAATTTGAAAATGTGAAAGAACTTCACTGGATTCAATAAATTTGAAATAAGTTTACAAAAAATTTAAGGGAATTCAAAAGAATTCGATGTAATGCCTAAGAATTCAAGATGAGATCAAAAGACTCCAGGATCAGTAAAAAAAACTTTTAAAAATTAAAAGAAACCATTGATGAAGCCAAAGTAAAATACAAGTGAATTAAGAATTAAGGGCGTATTCAAAGAAATAATATCAAATCTCTCATTGAATTGTAAATAATTTTAAAAATCGAAAAATTCCATTTATCTCAGTAAAATTTTTGCGAATTTTCAGGAAGAATTCAAAAGGATTTGAAAGAATTCAGGGTACATTAATAAAAATTCAGGGTGAATTTCAAATGAGTTGCAAAAAATATTTGAAAAAATCTTGAAATTTTTGAAATCCTACGAAATCTCTCACTTCTTGTGAATAAATTCTTTGAAATCCATCAAAATGTTAAAATCCCTTAAAATTATTAATCCCGTTGGAAATCCCCCGAAATTGTTCAGATTTCTTGAAAATTCCTTGAAATCTTTTTAAATACCCTAAAATATTTGGAAGTCTTTGAAATGCCTTCAAACTATTGAAATAAAAAAAACTAAAATATTTCAAATCCTTTGATATCTTTTGAAATCCCTTGAAACTTTTTAAAGACCTTGAAAACGCCTGGAAATTTTTTACAATGCCCTAAAATATTGCAAGTCCTTTGAAATACCATTAAATTACTAGAATCAATTGTAAATTACTTCTAATCGTCTAAACAACCTAAAATATTTAAAATCCTTTGAAATTGTTTTATAAGCCCTTGAAAATGCTAAGGAATTGGACAAAAAAATCTATCAAAATAATTCAGATCCTTCGATCATTTTATCAATTGATCATCGTGATCAATTAAATAAAAACTTTCAAATATAAAAAAAAATCCATTGAATAAACAGAATTGAGTAAATTTAGAAGAATCCAAGTGAATTAGAAAATTAATAAGAATTCCAAAGAATTTAAAAGAATTCTAGAAAATTCTGTATCCTAAAATATTTCAAATGCTTTGAAATACCTTCGAATTGATGAAATTAATAAAAGAATCCTTGGAATCTTTTGAGAATCCTTAAAATTCTTTGAAATCCCTTGGAACTTTTAAAAGCTCTTGAAAATTCCTTAGATTTAAGAATACTCTTAAAATCTTGAAAATCTTTTCAGATTATTGAAATCTATTACAAATTTCCTGCAATCTTTAAAAATACCCTGACATATTTCAAAATTATTCAAGACAATTCAGAAATATATACTAAATAGAGATTAACCCACGGGTTAATTTAAAATACTAAAAAACTAAAAAGTGATTTGAGAAAAAAGTGACTAATAGTGACTGTGTGGCAGTCCTGATTATTTTTTACAGTTACTTTTTACAGAAATTCCCTGATTTGCTACTTTTTTCAAAATCCCTGACTCTTGAAAGCTTTGATCTTGTACATTTTTTTAAAGATACATTATGGGCTGCAAATAGGGTACCATAGGGACTAAATCTTGAAAATAGGGTACTATACTATAGGTTCATATTACCTCCTTATTCAATATTAACATAGAAACTGCAACTATAATAAACTCCCCAAACGAAAGTATCGATTTCTACATTTAGCTGCACCATAATTGTTCACAAATCATTGTCATCGCCTCCTTTTTCTTTATTAAATTTTCTCTACACATCATTGCGCTGAAGTTGAAGACGTCCACCGGGGACGGTTTCACTAATTTGGCATTGGCACTTTCGGTTTTTCGAAATTTACTCCCAAAAACAAATTGTAACAAAAAAAAAGTTTTTTCTCAAAAAATGTTAATTTGTCACAAAAAAAAAAATAATTTCACTGCTTTTTCTCTCCATTTCGATACACATTATTTACGAAATGTACCCAGAAAGTTCAAAATTACTGTTCCGTCACCAAATAAGTCTCAAATTAGACGAAATGTGCCCCGGAAACCATGTCAATTCACTTCCTGGTCGATGTTGATGTAATATAAAGAATATGTAACAGTTGCAAAGTTGATATTAAGAAATATATTAACTAAATTACTAAAACAAATGAAATCAACACTACAAGCAAACAATATCCGTGCAGAGGTGGGTCAAATCGGAAGAAATGTGCCCCGGAAAACGGGTCAATTCACTTATTGGTCCATTTTGATGCAATATTAAGAATATGTAACAGTTGGAAAGTTGATATTAAGAAATATATTAACCAAAACAAATGGAATCAACAATAAAATCAATTAATATCCTTTCGAGGGTTGACCCAGAAACCTATTCCCTGAGAATGGCATTAAAATCCGAACCCAAAGAAATAAATATCAAGGTCTATGGCTTAATGTCTCTGTTTGTTAAATTTTTTGAGAAGAACATTTAGAAACACAATATTATCAAGTCAATCTGTGCAAAAATTACATTTTTGAACAAAAAGACTCAGAGACATTATGAAT